>JAVRFV010002311.1:2891571-3081105 GCA_032716605.1 Paralithodes platypus | reverse complement strand
AGAGTTCCAGAGCTGGGCTGTTAAATAGAGTAAGGAGGAAGGAATAAATAATAGAATAAGGAAGGAGGGGTGAGATATTTGGAGAGAGGTTGAGTATGGAAGGAAAGAATGGACAGAGTTAAGACGTTCATCCCATTATTTTTATAATTTTACAATCTTTGGCCTATTTCTTTGTCAATATTAACCCCTTGAAGCTCTGACGCGTTTTAACAGTTTATTTTGGCTATCATTAGACGATTTTATGCAGCTTCGGAAGGATCTGTGGGTAATAAAAGGGTAAATACTATCTCAATCAACCCTTTGACTTCCGTATACCGTTCCTAATCTGAATAAAATTGTCTAATAATAGCTAGAAAACAACAGAAACGCGTATTGGAGCTTGAAAGGGTTAAGACATTTTATGCCATTTAGGTGTCAATTTTTTCCTGGCGAGTGATAGTGAGCCTGTAATTTAAGAGAAACCGCATTTTCCTACCAAATAATGTACACATGTATCTCGAAGGGTCGTCTTGGGGGTGTATCTTTAGCTTGATAGAGGTCTAAGGAGCATACTAAAATAGAAATAGGGAGGGTAGAAGTGTGGAAGGGTGAGGGAGAGGTAAGTGAAGGATGACGGCAAGCTAGGAATGAAGAGAGAGAGAGAGAGAGAGGGGGGGGGGGGGGAGAGAGAGAGAAATAAGAGAAGGAAGAAATGTCAAGAAAAAATATATGGTGGAATAAAGTGTGAAGGAGAGAGGAATGGAGCAAAGAGAGGGATTATGTTGTGATGGAAGGGGATACATTGTGAATGAGAGAGGGATTATCTTGGGATGAAAGTGAAGGCGAGAGGGATGAACAGGTACAAGAGGGATGAACAGGTATGAGAGGGATGAACTGGTACATGAAGAGGGGAGTTGGAGGGAGGAGTGAAAACTGTAGGGGTCACTTGAGTGTATTAAGAATAGTTCCACCTTCATGGTGGAGGTAAGAGATTGAGGAGGGGGAGTGAGGGATGAAGTAAGGAGGGAGTGAGGAATAGAAGACGAAGCGGGGGGGGGGGGGGGAAGGTAAGGGAGAGGTGGTATGGGGAAGGAAGGAATGGAAGACTTGGGGTTGATGTAATGAGGGGGGGGGGGGGGGGGATATTGGGAGAAGAGGTGGAGAGGGTATTTGATAATGGGTGAGGAAGGAGAGAAGGTGTGAAATGGTGGAAGGGATTACAGTGTGAAGGAGAAGAGGGATGAGGAAGGAGAGAAAAACAGAACCGGGAGAGAGAGAGAGAGAGAGAGAGACCCATTAGTTTTTTTAGATTTTAATACGTTCGCCCCCATTAGTTTGGCGATTTTAAGAGCTTTTGTTCGTCCTATTTCTTTGTCAATATTAAGACCTTTTGTGCCATATTGGTGATGATATTAGCATGGCGAGTAATAGCGAGCTGTATTTTGGCGAATTTAAGACCTTTTGTCCCATTTCTTTAATATTATGACCTTTCGTGCCATTTAGGTGTCGATAATATGATGGCGAGTAATAGCGACAGAAGAGGTAAAAATAGCTGTGGAAGAAAACTTATAGAGAGTGGTTGGGTAGTAGAGGGAATGAAGATTTGGAGAGGCAGAAACGAGCGAGGTACGTGGAGAGAAAGAGAGTAGTGAAGGAAAGTAAGAGAAGAGTAGATGAGGAATTTGGAAGGAATCTGAGTGTAAAATGGAGGGAGTGTAAGAAACTGTTCTGGAAAGAAGTCAAGAAAGTTAGGGAAGGTAGCAAGGGAAACAGTAAGAGTGTGAAAGATAAGAATGAGAGAATGCTAGCCGAGAAGCAAGAGAGTCTAAAGATGGAGGGAGTACTTCAACGAGTTGCTAAATGTAAGGAATGAAGAGCCAGCAAATATAGCTGGATTGGGTATGGGAGGGAGAAGAGGAGGAGGTGGGGATTAGGAGGTCAGAAGTGTGGGAAGCCATGAAAAGAGTGAAGTTGGGGAAAGCACCAGGAACAGATGGAGTGTGTGGGGAAATGTTGAGGTATGGTGGTGAGATAGTGATCGAATGGGTATGGAAAATGTGCAAACTAGCATGGGAGAAGGGGAATGCACCCGATGACTGGAAGACTGGCATAATAGTCCCCCTATATAAGGGCAAAGGGGAAAGAGGAGTGTGTGGTAACCACCGAGGAATATGTCTTTTAAGCGTAGTAGGGAAGGTGTACACTAGGGTAGTGATTGAGAGTGAGAACGGTGAAATGGATAGGCGACGAGCAGAGAGGTTTTAGGAAGGGAAGAGGATGTGTAGATCAGATTTTTACCCTGAATTGTGTTGTGGAGAAGAAACAAACGGTGCATGTTGCCTTTATGGACTTTGAGAAGGCCTATGACAGAGTGGATAGAGAAGGCATGTGGAAAGTACTTAGAATATACAGACTAGATGGCAAGTTGCTGAAAGCATTGAAGAGCATGTATGAGGGTGCAAAGGCGGCAGTACGTGTGGAGAATGAGCAGAGCGAGTTCTTTGACCTGAGTGTTGGGTTGAAACAAGGGTGTGTGATGTCCCCGTGGTTGTTTACTGTATTTATGGATGGAGTCATGAAAGAAATACTAGGAAGAGCAGTGGATGTTGGTGTATCGCTGAAAAGGGAGGGAAATGAGTGGAAGCTGCCTATACTGCTGCTTGTGGATGATACAGTTCTGATCAGCGATAATGAATGGGAGTTGCAGGGTCTGGTAAATGAGTTTGGAACAGTGTGCAAAAACCAGAATTTGAAGGTAAATGCGGGGAAGAGCAAGGTTATGGTCTTCGAAAGAGGTGAAGTCACAGAGTGTGAGGTGAAGTTGAACAGTCAGGCTATGGAGATTGTCATCTCTTTTAAGTATCTGGGCAGTGTATTGAGTAAAGATGGGACTATGGATGAAGAAGTGCGGGAGAGAGAGCGCAACAAGGGAAGAGGGCTGTAGGAACGTTGAAAGCAGTAACAAGAAATAGAGTGGTCAGTAGGGAAGTGAAGAAGTCCTTGCATGACAGTGTGGTAATCCCGACACTAACTTACGGAAGCGAAACATGGACGTTCGGGAAGAGACTCAGATTAAGAGTGAGAGCGGTGGAAATGAGTTACTTGAGAAGTGCGTGCGGAGTTACATGGAGGGATAGACAGACGAATGAGGAAGTAAGAAGGAGGTGTGGTGTGGAGGTAGATGTGCTGGAAAGTGTGAAAAGGAACAACTTGAGATGGTTCGGCCATATAGAACGTATGGAAAGCGAGAGATTGACTAAGAGGGTGTACGAGAACGAGGTGGAAGGACAGAGGGAGAGGTAGACCGAATGAGAGGTGGAAGGATGGAGTGAGGAAGTATATGAATGAAGGCGGTGCTGGTTGGGAGGAGGGGCGTCGACTGACTGGGGACAGGTGCATGGGGGCGGTGCGTTCGTGGCCACCCCTTCGGGGATCACGGCGTCAGGCAATAGGGAGAGGGATAGAATAGCATAGACAGATAGAATAGCGAGCCTTATTTTTCTACTGAAAAATTTACAAATGTATTTTGTAGGGGGTCGTGGGGGTGTTTTTAAAGCTTGAGAGGACTAAGAAGGAAACAAGAACCCCCCCCCCCTCCTTAAGGGTAGAAGTAAGGGAAGGAGCATAGAAGGGAGAGAGAATGTGGGGGGGGGGGGGGGGGTTGATGGCAAGGTAGGAATGAAGAGAGGGAGGGAAAGATTAACCCTCCGGATCCGGGGGCCCTCATATGAGGCCGATCGCTGTGTTCGGGGCCATTTTCGTACAGTCAAGCTTCATAATTCAGTAGCGACTGATTGAGACCACCTAGAGCAGTAATTTTTTTGCAAATTGTGGAACATTTTGTTGTCTGTAGACTGCCGTTGAGATGCAATCACTACGACGTGTGGTTGCCGAGTTATGATGATTTTAGCGGCAATTTTTAGCCGCGCATTTTGCCTCATATGAGACCTCCCGGATTCCTGCCAATATTTTTGTTTGCCTCATATGAGGCCTCCCAGATTCCGAGGGTTAAGGAAGGAATGAGAGAGAAATTAGAGAAACGTGGAAGGAATGAGAGTTAAAAGGATTGTAAAGATATAAGTCACACCTCATTCTTAACATTAATCATCCATTACGAACCCCAATGTACTTGAATAAACTAATGAAAGCATATGGTCCTCCCGAGATTCCAACTCGGGACACCACACCCAGAACATAAGCGTCTAAGCCATTACACCACCAACACAGCAACTATGAGGTGAAATAAAGTGTGATGTGTGAAGGAGAAAAGAGAGGGGTTTTGAGATGGAAAGGATTACAGTGTAAAGGAAAAGAGGGATGAATGAGAGAACAAGTGAGGTAGAACAAAATATATAGGAGAGAAGGTGTGAGAGAAGGAATTACAGTGAAGGAAAAGATTAATTTGATAAGAGAGACTGAAAAAGATAAAAAAAGCTGAGGAAGGGGTGAGGTAGATGGAATAAAGGAAAGCAGAGGCTATAATGAATAAACTAAAGGAGAGGTAATGGAGGAAGGAGAGAAAGGGAGATGGGAAGGAAGGAAATAAAGAGGGAGTTAGGAAGGACGGTAATAAAGAGAGGGGATAAGAAGGAAGGGAACTGGGGAGAGGAGATACTTAAGAATTATAATGTAAAACTTGCAAAATAAACAAACCAAGACAGGTACGACACCACATAAAGACAAAAGAACTGATCAAAATTGATATGTGGAAATAACGCTCTAGTAAAATTTAATTTTAAAATGAAAGAACACAAGGCAGAGGAGGGAGGGAAGGAAGAGAAGAAAACAGGGAAAGTGGAGAGAAAATGGGAAGGAAGAAGGAAATAGTGGAGGAGGGAGGGAAGGAAGAGAATGGGGAAGGAAGAACAAAAGTACAACAGAAGGAGAGAAGGGGGGAGGATAGGGAGGGATTATGATTACCTTTCTATTCTTATATTAAGGAAGCTCAGACGGTATTGTGCAGCATAATTTACTGGCTTGGCTCAATGGTTTAAGGAAGGGGTTTAGTTTGCTCTCTAAACCTCTATCAAGCTTTAAAAAACACCCCCAAGACCCCCCTTCGATAAAAATTTGTAAATTTTTTGGTAGAAAAATCCCGGCCGAAGGCCAATTCCTCTTCAAATACAGGCTCGCTATCGCTCTCCAAGAAAAAATTGGTACCTAAATGACACTAAAGGTCTTCTATCTATCTATCTATTGCCGGACGCCTTACTCCCTTACGATGGTGGCCATACACAGAATGCCCCCAAGCGGACCTATTCCCTGTGAGAGGGACAACCGAGCCAGTTTAGTGAAGGACTTATAGGATTGACCACTCAATTTAGGATCCGTCCGACTCAGAGGCCTCTGTGTATCTTGTTAGCACTATTTTCTACAGTGGTGTTCGGCTAATCCATCTAACCTTACCCTTAGGTAAGCAGTACGGATTTGTATCAGGTTTACTCCCTAGACAGGTTGCCAACCAAGGCTGACGAGTCCCATCCACCCGGATTTGTATAAGGTTGTCTCCCCTAGATGATTGCCGACCAAGGCTAACGAGTCCATCATATTAAGGTCTTAATATTGGCAAAGAAATGGGGCAAAAGGTCTGAAAATCGCTATACTAATGGGGCGAATGTCTTGAAATTTCATAGCTAATAGGGCTAAACATGAGGGAGGAGGAGGGCTATAAACTAACTGCCTCCCCTTAATGGAGAGATCGCAGACCACTCTGAATCGTAGTGGTCCTTCCTAAGCTAAATAAGCTATAGTCTATTAATTATAATTAGCTCAGAAATCTTAACCCATTCAGTACCAGGGAGTACTTTTCATCCTATTCTGGCAACTATTAGACGATTCTATAAGCTTAGTAAGGACCTCTAACAATTAATAAGGCTTCAAGTTATCTCAGCCAACCCTTTTAACTACCACACCTTCCTAAGCTCCATAGTATCGTTTAACTATAGCTAGAATAAAATATAACACGTCGCTGGTACTCAAAGGGTTAACTTCTATTCTCTGTAACTCAAATAGGGCTGGAGCAAGTGTGAATTAAATTGTAAAACTTGCAAAATAAACAAACCAAAACCGGGATAACACAAGATAAAATAATGCAAAATAACTAATCAAAATTGCTATGTGGAAGTAATGCTTAATATAATATATTTTTGAAATAAAAGAACAAGTTTGTCTTGGTGGTGTAATGGTTAGAGCGTGTAAGTTCTGTATGTGATATCCTAGGTTCGAATCCTGGGAGAATCACATGCTCTGATAGATTTCACTTGGGATGTTATTGGTGTTAAGAACGATGTTAAAAATGTAAATATCGTATGTATGTATGCATATACTCAGGCACATACCCCATTGCTGGGGGTGGCCGACACAAGATAGAGCCCGAACAGAAACAACATTTAAAGTTCCTATTCTCAGGGCCTGGGACCACTTTCCCGTTCCCTTTCCCGTTTCTATGTCTCGTCGAGTAGGAAAATTATACAAGGGGAGGAGGATTCATAACCAATATGACATAAAAATGTAAATGTAAATATCGTACTCTAGTAAATTAATGCAGTAGACCATTTTGCCACCCCTTCTGGGATCACAGAGTCAGGCAATAGATAGATAAACCATTTCGCCTATTCTTCATGTTCACACTGAAAGAGAGTAGCCTACTGTACAAGTGTCTAGGTTACGTGTAGCCAGAGTAATGGAGAGTTCAAAAGTGTGGAGAGTATGGGTCCAAGGCGGCCTTGGTGTGGGATATTCTGTCACCCTGGACCTATGGAAACAAGAACTGGGAGTGGGATATTCTGCCACCCGGGGTGTGGCAGTTAAATATGTGTAAAACTTGCAAAACTAACAAACCAAAACAGGGACGACACAATATAAAAGACAAAATAATTTATCAAAATAGCTATGTGGAAATAACGCTTTAGCAAAATATAACTTTGAAATGTATGTCTTTGCATGACAGTGTGGTAATCCCGACACTGACTTACGGAAGCGAAGCATGGACGTTGGTTGAGAGACTCAGACCAAGAGTGAGAGCAGTGGAAATAAATTACTTAAGAAGTGCGTGCGGAGTTACATGGAGGGATATACAGACTAATAAGGAAGTAAGAAGGAGGTGTGGTGTGTGGAGGTAGATGTGCTGGAAAGTGTGAAAAGGAATAACTTGAGATGGTTCGGCCATATGGAACGTATGGAAAGCGAGAGAATGACTAAGAGGGTGTACGAGAGCGAGGTGGAGGGACAGAGAAGAGGTACGAAAGAGGTGGAAGGATGGAGTGAGGAAGTATATGAACGAAGGCGGTGCTGGTTGGGGGGAGGGGCGTTGACTGACTGGGGACAGAGGTGCATGGGGCGGTTCGTTCGTGGCCACCCCTTCGGGGATCACGGCGTCAGGCAATAGATAGAGGTCGTCCAGGAGAAATACCCAGAGACCCAGGCCCATTTGGGGTCCCTAGCAAAAGATTTCCAGGTCCCAGATCTCTCGGAGAGGCTCCGATTTCCACAAGCAGACCCGCAGCGAAGCTGTACGACCACAAGCCCGCCCACTATGCATCCAGGCTTACCCTTCATTACCACCGGCTCCCCTGGCCAGGCGCCTGACAGACTATTATCTAGTCAAACTGGCACCTGACCCTCTCCCCCAAATGGCTGCATTTACACTTGTCTATTCACTAGCATACTCCATTCATTCCTATTTATTACCACTTCTCTTGCCTGATCTATAGTCATTCCTCTATCTTGCAATGCTTTAATTTTGAAATAAAAGCGCAAAACCACTAATCGTTCCCGAGACCTTAATTTGCAATCAATATTTGCGACCGGTCATCGTATCTAATACCCAAACCAGTAAACAGGTACACACCATCATAAAACTATCTGTATGTATGTATGTATATACACTCAGGCACATACATCTGGTGGTAGAGTCGCCACCCCAGATATGGGGTATGTGCAGATTCATGCAGCTGCTATGGAGCATACCTGAACAACGAGGACCTGACCAGGGATTTAAGAGGAAGGGAATATTTAAAGGTGAGATTCTATTAACCCCTTCTGTACCGGCCACGTAATTTGTGTTTTATTCTAGCTATATTTAGACGATTTTATGCAGTTTAAGAAGGATCTGTGGTAGCAAAAAGGGTTAAGTGAGATAGTTCGAAGCCTTTTGATTGTTGGAGGGTCCTGTTTAAACTGAATAAAATTGTGTAATACTAACCAGAATAAATGTAAAAAGATGTTGCATTACAGAGGGGGTTAACTTATGTTAAGTACTGTATAACAAACATTACCTCGGTTAATTACAAAAGTGAGGAATGATAATATTTTATAATTAGTGCATTTGATTGTAGGTTAGCTCAGGTAATTATATAAGTTGTACATGTATGTATGTATGTATGTATGTATGTATGTATGTATGTATGTACTCGGGCACATACCCCATTGCTGGGGGTTGCCGACACGAGACAGAGCCTGAACAGAAACAACATTTAAAGTTCCTATTCTTAGGGTCTGGGACCACTCCTGCGTTCTCTCGCCCATTTCTCTGTCTCGTCGAGTTATTATACAAGAGAATTATACAAGGGGAGGAGGATTCCTAGCCTCCTGCCCCCAGAAGGAAAAGTAGGACAGTAAACAACACCGCCAACACCGTGAACGACCGCAGCAGTGCAAGTACTGGTACTGAACTGGATACACAGGCATAGTTTGTCTTTTTCCAGAGGATCTACTGTAAGAAACTGTAAGAAAAAGAGACCGACAGAAACAGCTGAAGTTGGGTAGAGGATGCCAAACCTCACTCTGGATAGGACCAGCCCTCACTCACCCATACATACTGTACATACATTAGTTAATAGCTGTAGATGAGCTATAAGTTTAGGTAATATATGATGTCTGGGTCTTCTGGATGACCTACAGTAGATGTGTGTGAATTTGTATTTTGTTTGTGTGTTAATTGTTTTCTGGTGTGTTGTCCTACTCTCTCTCTCTCTCTCTCTCTCTCTCTCTCTCTCTCTCTCTCTCTCTCTCTCTCTCTCTCTCTCTCTCTCTCTCTCTCTCTCTCTCTCTCTCTCTCTCTCTCTCTCTCTCTCTCTCTCCTCTCTCTCTCTCTCTCTCTCTCTCTCTCTCTCTCTCCTCTCTCCTCTCTCTCTCTCTCTCTCTCTCTCTCTCTCTTCTCTCTCCTCTCTCTTCTCTCTCCTCTCTCTCTCTCTCTCTCTCTCTCTCTCTCTCTCTCTCTCTCTCTCTCTCTCTCTCTCTCTCTCTCTCTCTCTCTCTCTCTCTCTCTCTCTCTCTCTCTCTCTCTCTCTCTCTCTCTCTCTCTCTCTCTCTCTCTCTCTCTCTCTCTCTCTCTCTCTCTCTCTCTCTCTCTCTCTCTCTCTCTCTCTCTCTCTCTCTCTCTCTCTCTCTCTCTCTCTCTCTCTCTCTCTCTCTCTCTCTCTCTCTCTCTCTCTCTAACCTTAGTATTTTATATTCCAGATGTACGGTTCCCTTCTCATGCTGGGCCCCCCGCCCCCATAACAACTCAACATCACCACTACTCTAGCCAGCTCTGTCAGCTGTTGATCAATAAGGTGAGATATTGATACAGTACAGGTCTCCCTCGATATACGATTGGGTTATGTTCCTGAAAACCCAATCTTAAATAGACAAATCATATAGCAAACCCTAAAATTAATGGAGTAAATGGGGATGCATTCTAGGGGAGTAAACCTGATATAAATCCGTACTGCTTACCTAAGGGTAAGGCAGGTTAGTGGATGGATTAGCCGAACACCACTGTAGAAAAATAGTGCTAACAAGTGTTGTGACTAGAGTTAGGAGTGAGTTGAGAATGCTAAAGGAACTGCGGAGAAGAGACCTATTCATTAATATAAACTTTATGAGAAATTTTATTTTTTATTTTCTTTGTGAATGAAGAAGACAAAAGGCAAAGCTGCGTGTAACATGCGTCTCCACCCCCCATTTTTTTTTTTTTTTTTTAAAGAGTGACAGCCAAATCATGGTGCATTGGAGTCCAAATGTCTGGATACTGAGCTTGAAGCAGTTTAAGTCATAAGATGCTGATATGCTATGAAAATATGCAATTACTGAGACTTGGGCACAATGTACCATAATGATGATGGTGAGAGGGATGTGTGGTGTGACATAATGATTACCGACTCATAATTTATGCAGTAATAATTTGGACAGTAGTAAAGTTTATGACTATGAGTAGAATTTGGTTGAGGTGGTCTGGCATTGCTCAGAGGACGGATTAGGACAGAGTAAATGTTAAGACATTTGACTATAATGGAAGAGCATGGCAAACAAAATATCAACAATAATCGCAGTGTAAGTATTAGCGTAACAGATAACTAAATTATAATGTAAAACTTGCAAATCAAACAAACCAAAACCGGAACGGCACAATATCAAGCCAAAAGAATTGATCAAAATCACTACAGTACCTGTATGTGGAAATATAACTTTACACAAAACCACGACATAGGGTGTACTGTACAACTACATGAGCAAGTTAATCTGTTTCCCAAGATGAAACTGGGGAATAAACCACGACATAGGGTGTACTGTACAACTACATGAGCAAGTTAATCTGTTTCCCAAGCTGAAACTGGGGAATAAACCACGACATAGGGTGTACTGTACAACTACATGAGCAAGTTAATCTGTTTCCCAAGCTGAAACTGGGGAAAAAACCACGACATAGGGTGTACTGTACAACTACATGAGCAAGTTAATCTGTTTCCCAAGCTGAAACTGGGGAATAAACCACGACATAGGGTGTACTGTACAACTACATGAGCAAGTTAATCTGTTTCCCAAGCTGAAACTGGGGAATAAACCACGACATAGGGTGTACTGTACAACTACATGAGCAAGTTAATCTGTTTCCCAAGCTGAAACTGGGGAATAAACCACGACATAGGGTGTACTGTACAACTACATGAGCAAGTTAATCTGTTTCCCAAGCTGAAACTGGGGAATAAAATAATAAAAATACTGTAATAATAATTGTTGACATGGTAGGGAGTATACAGGTATATGTCTGGAGAGTTTCTACAATGACCATCCTTTAGTGGGGGGGGTCCCCAGGGGGGTATTAGGTGTTTACAATGGCCATCCTTTAGTGGGGGTTTCCCAGGGGGGTATTAGGTGTTTACAATGGCCATCCTTTAGTGGGGGGGGTCCCCAGGGGGGTATTAGGTGTTTACAATGGCCATCCTTTAGTGGGGGGGGGGGGTTCCCCAGGGGGGTATTAGGTGTTTACAATGGCCATCCTTTAGTGGGGGTTTCCCAGGGAGGTGTAAGGTGTCCGATGATGGTGGTGATAATAATGAGGTTTGGGTGTATTAAGAGGATGGTACAGGATTGTTGGGTGAGGCCTTGTATATGACATATTGGACATAACCTGGAGAGTGTTTACAATGGCCATCCTTTAGTGGGGGTTTCCCAGGGAGGTGTAAGGTGTCCGATGATGGTGGTGATAATAATGAGGTTTGGGTGTATTAAGAGGATGGTACAGGATTGTTGGGTGAGGCCTTGTATATGACATATTGGACATAACCTGGAGAGTGTTTACAATGGCCATCCTTTAGTGGGGGTTTCCCAGGGAGGTGTAAGGTGTCCGATGATGGTGGTGATAATAATGAGGTTTGGGTGTATTAAGAGGATGGTACAGGTTTGTTGGGTGAGGCCTTGTATATGACATATTGGACATAACCTGGAGAGTGTTTACAATGGCCATCCTTTAGTGGGGGTTTCCCAGGGGGGTATTAGGTGTTTACAATGGCCATCCTTTAGTGGCGGTTTTCCCAGGGGGGTTTCCTCAGTTACTCAGTTACTTGTTCGTCAAGGGGAATCCACGCAATGCGAGCTAAGCTCATTATTATTGCGCCTCCTTAACTGGGAATGTATTGCGTGAAATGCATGTTAAGTGTTTTATGTACTGTTGGAATGGCTGTGGATGTGTGTGTAGTCTGTATTTTAGCCAATTGGCGACATCGGAAACTAAGGCTTAGGGTGGATCTGTATGGTACCATTCTCACTATAGACGGTACCGTCTCGCCCGAAGGCTTAGGTAGCCATCAGCTTAGGTGAACCATATGATACCCATCTCGCCTTGTACCATTTTTGCCAACCCCAGATGGGACGTCACAACGTCGTCCATTTATTCCAGGTACCTATTTACAGCTAGGTGAACTGAGGCTAACACATGAAAGGAGACTAGCCCAATTTGTCTCCGCCCGGCCGGGAATTGAACCCCCGACCCCTCGTGTGTGAGACAAGAGCTCTACCTACTAGGCTACGGGGTGTAAGGTGTCAGATCATGGTGGTGATAATAATGAGGTTTGGGTGTATTAAGAGGATGGTACAGGATTGTTGGGTGAGGCCTTGTATATGACATATTGGGCATAACCTGGAGAGTGTTTACAATGGCCATCCTTTAGTGGGGGTTTCCCAGGGAGGTGTAAGGTGTCCGATGATGGTGGTGATAATAATGAGGTTTGGGTGTATTAAGAGGATGGTACAGGATTGTTGGGTGAGGCCTTGTATATGACATATTGGACATAACCTGGAGAGTGTTTACAATGGCCATCCTTTAGTGGGGGTTTCCCAGGGAGGTGTAAGGTGTCCGATGATGGTGGTGATAATAATGAGGTTTGGGTGTATTAAGAGGATGGTACAGGATTGTTGGGTGAGGCCTTGTATATGACATATTGGACATAACCTGGAGAGTGTTTACAATGGCCATCCTTTAGTGGGGGTTTCCCAGGGAGGTGTAAGGTGTCCGATGATGGTGGTGATAATAATGAGGTTTGGGTGTATTAAGAGGATGGTACAGGATTGTTGGGTGAGGCCTTGTATATGACATATTGGACATAACCTGGAGAGTGTTTACAATGGCCATCCTTTAGTGGGGGTTTCCCAGGGAGGTGTAAGGTGTCCGATGATGGTGGTGATAATAATGAGGTTTGGGTGTATTAAGAGGATGGTACAGGATTGTTGGGTGAGGCCTTGTATATGACATATTGGACATAACCTGGAGAGTGTTTACAATGGCCATCCTTTAGTGGGGGTTTCCCAGGGAGGTGTAAGGTGTCCGATGATGGTGGTGATAATAATGAGGTTTGGGTGTATTAAGAGGATGGTACAGGATTGTTGGGTGAGGCCTTGTATATGACATATTGGACATAACCTGGAGAGTGTTTACAATGGCCATCCTTTAGTGGGGGTTTCCCAGGGAGGTGTAAGGTGTCCGATGATGGTGGTGATAATAATGAGGTTTGGGTGTATTAAGAGGATGGTACAGGATTGTTGGGTGAGGCCTTGTATATGACATATTGGACATAACCTGGAGAGTGTTTACAATGGCCATCCTTTAGTGGGGGTTTCCCAGGGAGGTGTAAGGTGTCCGATGATGGTGGTGATAATAATGAGGTTTGGGTGTATTAAGAGGATGGTACAGGATTGTTGGGTGAGGCCTTGTATATGACATATTGGACATAACCTGGAGAGTGTTTACAATGGCCATCCTTTAGTGGGGGTTTCCCAGGGAGGTGTAAGGTGTCCGATGATGGTGGTGATAATAATGAGGTTTGGGTGTATTAAGAGGATGGTACAGGATTGTTGGGTGAGGCCTTGTATATGACATATTGGACATAACCTGGAGAGTGTTTACAATGGCCATCCTTTAGTGGGGGTTTCCCAGGGAGGTGTAAGGTGTCCGATGATGGTGGTGATAATAATGAGGTTTGGGTGTATTAAGAGGATGGTACAGGATTGTTGGGTGAGGCCTTGTATATGACATATTGGACATAACCTGGAGAGTGTTTACAATGGCCATCCTTTAGTGGGGGTTTCCCAGGGAGGTGTAAGGTGTCCGATGATGGTGGTGATAATAATGAGGTTTGGGTGTATTAAGAGGATGGTACAGGATTGTTGGGTGAGGCCTTGTATATGACATATTGGACATAACCTGGAGAGTGTTTACAATGGCCATCCTTTAGTGGGGGTTTCCCAGGGAGGTGTAAGGTGTCCGATGATGGTGGTGATAATAATGAGGTTTGGGTGTATTAAGAGGATGGTACAGGATTGTTGGGTGAGGCCTTGTATATGACATATTGGACATAACCTGGAGAGTGTTTACAATGGCCATCCTTTAGTGGGGGGTTTCCCAGGGGGGTATTAGGTGTTTACAATGGCCATCCTTTAGTGGCGGTTTTCCCAGGGGGGTTTCCTCAGTTACTTGTTCGTCAAGGGGAATCCACGCAATGCGAGCTAAGCTCATTATTATTGCGCCTCCTTAACTGGGAATGTATTGCGTGAAATGCATGTTAAGTGTTTTATGTACTGTTGGAATGGCTGTGGATGTGTGTGTAGTCTGTATTTTAGCCAATTGGCGACATCGGAAACTAAGGCTTAGGGTGGATCTGTATGGTACCATTCTCACTATAGACGGTACCGTCTCGCCCGAAGGCTTAGGTAGCCATCAGCTTAGGTGAACCATATGATACCCATCTCGCCTTGTACCATTTTTGCCAACCCCAGATGGGACGTCACAACGTCGTCCATTTATTCCAGGTACCTATTTACAGCTAGGTGAACTGAGGCTAACACATGAAAGGAGACTAGCCCAATTTGTCTCCGCCCGGCCGGGAATTGAACCCCCGACCCCTCGTGTGTGAGACAAGAGCACATCTACTAGGCTACGGGGTGTAAGGTGTCAGATCATGGTGGTGATAATAATGAGGTTTGGGTGTATTAAGAGGATGGTACAGGATTGTTGGGTGAGGCCTTGTATATGACATATTGGACATAACCTGGAGAGTGTTTACAATGGCCATCCTTTAGTGGGGGTTTCCCAGGGAGGTGTAAGGTGTCCGATGATGGTGGTGATAATAATGAGGTTTGGGTGTATTAAGAGGATGGTACAGGATTGTTGGGTGAGGCCTTGTATATGACATATTGGACATAACCTGGAGAGTGTTTACAATGGCCATCCTTTAGTGGGGGTTTCCCAGGGAGGTGTAAGGTGTCCGATGATGGTGGTGATAATAATGAGGTTTGGGTGTATTAAGAGGATGGTACAGGATTGTTGGGTGAGGCCTTGTATATGACATATTGGACATAACCTGGAGAGTGTTTACAATGGCCATCCTTTAGTGGGGGTTTCCCAGGGAGGTGTAAGGTGTCCGATGATGGTGGTGATAATAATGAGGTTTGGGTGTATTAAGAGGATGGTACAGGATTGTTGGGTGAGGCCTTGTATATGACATATTGGACATAACCTGGAGAGTGTTTACAATGGCCATCCTTTAGTGGGGGTTTCCCAGGGAGGTGTAAGGTGTCCGATGATGGTGGTGATAATAATGAGGTTTGGGTGTATTAAGAGGATGGTACAGGATTGTTGGGTGAGGCCTTGTATATGACATATTGGACATAACCTGGAGAGTGTTTACAATGGCCATCCTTTAGTGGGGGTTTCCCAGGGAGGTGTAAGGTGTCCGATGATGGTGGTGATAATAATGAGGTTTGGGTGTATTAAGAGGATGGTACAGGATTGTTGGGTGAGGCCTTGTATATGACATATTGGACATAACCTGGAGAGTGTTTACAATGGCCATCCTTTAGTGGGGGTTTCCCAGGGAGGTGTAAGGTGTCCGATGATGGTGGTGATAATAATGAGGTTTGGGTGTATTAAGAGGATGGTACAGGATTGTTGGGTGAGGCCTTGTATATGACATATTGGACATAACCTGGAGAGTGTTTACAATGGCCATCCTTTAGTGGGGGTTTCCCAGGGAGGTGTAAGGTGTCCGATGATGGTGGTGATAATAATGAGGTTTGGGTGTATTAAGAGGATGGTACAGGATTGTTGGGTGAGGCCTTGTATATGACATATTGGACATAACCTGGAGAGTGTTTACAATGGCCATCCTTTAGTGGGGGTTTCCCAGGGAGGTGTAAGGTTATCCGATGATGGTGGTGATAATAATGAGGTTTGGGTGTATTAAGAGGATGGTACAGGATTGTTGGGTGAGGCCTTGTATATGACATATTGGACATAACCTGGAGAGTGTTTACAATGGCCATCCTTTAGTGGGGGTTTCCCAGGGAAGGACCCGGCAGACTCTTAAGAGTTCCCCCGGCGCACTGCGGGGAGACTCTTAAGAGTCAGAGAAAAAAAAAATCAACTTTTGACCTTTTTTTTTTTTGGCCCCTGGGCCATGCAAAATCTCAGTCCTCTACCCCCCCTCCTTCCCCACTTTCCTCCTCTCCTTCAGTTATCACCTATTTTCCCTGTTATTCCCTTATTCTGAGGTATATTTTCGTGCTAACATTAGAAATCCGATTGGAGGGTGTGGTCATCACTGATAGCAAGCGAGTGCAAGAGAGAGAGAGAGAGTATCGATCGACTGTGTCTCAGTGGCCTTGGGGGAAATTGGCGGGAAAGCAGATTGCCTCACCCATACATTATACAACTCGCGGGCTATATCTCCGATTTTGACCATCCAAACGCTGTTTTCACTCGTTTTATTGTTGTTTCAGGTTAATACCTTTATCAACCATAATAGGCGCATATGGATAAGTATTAATGCTATTAATGGCACAATGAATATTTTAGTGACGGAAACACCTCAAATACGTCAGCACAGGGGGACGTTTCCAATTACCCCCATGCGCACTTCAGAGGTTAAGAGGATGGTACAGGATTGTTGGGTGAGGCCTTGTATATGACATATTGGACATAACCTGGAGAGTGTTTACAATGGCCATCCTTTAGTGGGGGTTTCCCAGGGAGGTGTAAGGTGTCCGATGATGGTGGTGATAATAATGAGGTTTGGGTGTATTAAGAGGATGGTACAGGATTGTTGGGTGAGGCCTTGTATATGACATATTGGACATAACCTGGAGAGTGTTTACAATGGCCATCCTTTAGTGGGGGTTTCCCAGGGAGGTGTAAGGTGTCCGATGATGGTGGTGATAATAATGAGGTTTGGGTGTATTAAGAGGATGGTACAGGATTGTTGGGTGAGGCCTTGTATATGACATATTGGACATAACCTGGAGAGTGTTTACAATGGCCATCCTTTAGTGGGGGTTTCCCAGGGAGGTGTAAGGTGTCCGATGATGGTGGTGATAATAATGAGGTTTGGGTGTATTAAGAGGATGGTACAGGATTGTTGGGTGAGGCCTTGTATATGACATATTGGACATAACCTGGAGAGTGTTTACAATGGCCATCCTTTAGTGGGGGTTTCCCAGGGAGGTGTAAGGTGTCCAATGATGGTGGTGATAATAATGAGGTTTGGGTGTATTAAGAGGATGGTACAGGATTGTTGGGTGAGGCCTTGTATATGACATATTGGACATAACCTGGAGAGTGTTTACAATGGCCATCCTTTAGTGGGGGTTTCCCAGGGAGGTGTAAGGTGTCAAGATGATGGTGAGGAGGGTAAAGTTTATTGAGGATGGTGAGGGAAGGTAATGCATGGTGCCTACAGGGTGTAATCATTAATAAGAATCCCTTATGAAGACAGGAAACAAACATTATTATTATTGCCTTAGCAGTTAGTTGGTTAGTTAGTGGAGGTTATGTGTTAGGTCAGGATAGTTTGGACATTATAAAGGGTGACATGTATGAGAAAGAACAACAACAATTATAGCTTTTTCTAGTAGGCTGTGTCTTGAGTTGGCCACCCCCAGATAAAAATATAAATGGGGTTTGTGTCTGATTACATATGTGGATTGTGGATAGATAGATAGATTTCTAGTAGACAGGGATTTTGTGTTAGGCCTAGGTATTTGGGCATATGCTTGGGTGAGAAGATGCTTGAAAAGAAGGAATAATTATCTATCACACAGAAGACTGGAAACTTGTTATTAATCATCTGAGAACATGTGAGAATGGCTGACTAGTGTTGGGAAAGAAGATGCATGTTTAGATTTTTCTTCTTTCCCCCCCCAGACACCGTCATTCCCGAGAACATTAGGCGTTTGTCACGAATCACCAGGTCAAGTTGCCCAGACTTGGGACTAGCTTGTTAGAAGTGCTTCAATAAATATTTGAGTTTAACCTTTACATATGCAGTAGGTGGTGGAAGTGATTTAGGCATGTGTTGGTGGTGTAATGGTTTCGATGATTATGTTCTGGGTGTGGTGTCCCGAGTTGGAATCCCGGGAGGACCATATGCTTTCATAGGACCGGCCACCAACACCAGGATACCCCAGCACCAACTCCAACCGACTTCTGGAATGGAGAGTGGAAGAAAGGGAGCTGCCTGGTCGCAGTGGAGCCCCAGCTCAACTGTGTCACTAACGGACGGAATACAACAAAGTGTAACAAAGTGTAAGTGTTAGTTTATTCAAGTACATTGGGGTTTGTAATTGATGATTATTGTTAAGAACGGGGTGTTACTTATGTTTAGTTTGCAAGTTTTACATTTTAATGTCTATAAGTTACCCGGGTGATGAGAAGTATACTTTAGGTGCAGGAGAAGGACTTGGTTTGAACTTGTGATATAGTTGTAGCTTGTGTGGGTAAGAAAGATGACTGTTTAGAGATATGGAGGGAATAATAAGAACGTAAGAAAATAGGAGTCTGCAGAAAGCCAAATTGGCCCACAAAAGGCAGTTCCCTCTCACACCCAACCATAATTATAGGCCCAGCTCACTAACACCATGAGAACTGACCTCACCAAACCGGTCAGAGGTCAGAAAACGGGGTCTGCAGAGCACCGATTGGCCCACACCCGGCAGATCCCCCTCACATCCAACCAACCCATCTCATCCATATGCCTATCTAATTTTATCTTTTAATGGAGGACTTGGGATTAGCTTGATAGAAGTGCTCTTGATAAATACTTTAGTGGAGGTTTTGTATATAGGGAGGTCAAGGTGAATTTACGTTTCCACAGCGATTTTGACAAGTTCTTTTGCCATTGTGTCGTCCCTGTTTTGGTTTGTTTATTTTGCAAGTTTTACATTATAATTACGTCCCTGAAAACCCGATCTTAAAAGGAAAAATCGTGTAGCGAACCCTAAAAATAATGGGGTAAATGATGATGCGTTCTCGGACCAACCAAAACACAAACACCTAAAAACCTATAATAATACGGTAAATTGAGTCATCGGATAATGAGGGAGACATGCATGTTGTTGTTGTTGTTCCCCAAGCTGCCTGGCCGAACAGCCCCAAGGCCCCGAGCAATTCCAAGGCCATAACCGAGACATGCATGTTGATAGGTTTGGTGGAGGGAGCCCACTTAACCCCTTCTGTACCGGCAACATTTTTTGTATTTAATTTTAGCTTTATTTAGACAACTGACGCTGCGGGTAAACCCCGCCACTTACGAAGTTCGTTCTGGTGTAATTTTGAAGCTATTTTCGCCTAGTTTTCAGCAGAATACAGTTAATTTAATGCAGATACTTGATTAATCATTCAGGAGTGCCTGAATATGCCCGCAGAGAAAGGGTTAAAGGATTGATTGGGATAGTTTGTAGCCTTTTAATGGGTGGACGTCTTTCCTAAGCTGATTATTATGGTCTAAATGTTTTAAAATGTAGCTGAAATCAAATAAACAATACGTCGTTGGTACAGAAGGGGTTAAAGACATGACTACAAAAACTGCTCCTAAACTAAAGTATTCAAGAAAACTAATTCAACATACAGTATTTTTTTTTTTTTTTTTTTATGTGTGAATTTGTATTTTGCTTTTGTGTATTCATTGTTTTCTGTCCCTATTCGGGCTCTGTCTTGAGGTCCACCCCCCCCCCCCCCCCCACAAAAATAGGAAAAGTGGGGATTGGGCCTGAGTATGTATATAGGTACCGGTAGATAGATTATTTTTTATTTTTTGCATTGGTTTCCAGATCAAGCCTACAGCTACCGCTACATCAACGGGTCATGTCTACAAGAAGGTATGTTGTTCATAATTTATGTTTCTTTTTATGTATGTATGCATTTCTTATATATTTTGAGGGAAGTAAATTGTTCCATAAATTTAATCTTTTTAGGGTCAATTATTGTGACTATTCTAAAATTTGACATCAATAATTTTAATCAAGCATTTTTAACTTGAAGTTTCTTGTATAACCTGCTTACTTTTTGTCTGTATTTATTGTTTTTTGTCTGTATTTATTGTTTATCTTTTTCTTTTTCTATTATTAATATTAATATTGATGATTTTTTAAATTTATTGTTCTTGTTAAAAGAGTACTCTTTGTTTAAATCTGTTGTTACTTCATATTTTGCAATTATTTGTCTTTATATTATATGTATTCATTGTCGATAGTATCAATTGCTTACTTTTGCGATTTCCTTAGTTTATTTGTGCTATAAATGTAGGTTATTTGTAGGGTAGTTATTGATAGGGGTCACTTGAGGCATGCTATGCTTACAGGTACCTACCCGATAGCACTATCGTTAGTGAGTGCTGTACTGTATTTTATATATTATTTTGTAATAGTATAGATATCTTATCAATATTTGTATTTTGTACTATTGTTAATGTCTTGTCATGTTGCAAATTTGATTTTAAATAATATTTTGACATTTAACATTTAGTTTCTTTATTCATGCAGAGTTTAATAAAATTTGCCAGAACGTCCCGGACTTCCCAAACTTGACTACTTCCTTTAACGTGATGATAGTGCGTTGTTATATGTGCGATTAGTTTGCTTGGGAAACAGATTAACTTGCTCATGTAGTAATTGTACACCCTATGTGGTGGATTGTGTTCTTTTATTTAATAATTTTCATTTTAGTAAGCGTTGTTTCCACATAGCGATTTTGATAATTTAATTTGACTTTATATTGTCCTTGTCCCAATTTTGGTTTGTTTAGTTTGCAAGTTTTACATTTTAATTCAACATTCATATAACGTTTTTTTTTTCTTTGTTGATTTGCAGGTTTACATCAACCTACCATCAGCAACATCAAATAAAATGGGGTTTATTTTATATTTAAGCAGGATATTTTATTGAAATATGCAATACCCTTCCCTCAAACTTTACACAATCACACACACACACACACACACTTGAACTGCCATTAAGACTGATATTAAATTTACTAAGGCATACACATGCAAAGTATGGAACTGCCTTTCAACTACAGAAATACCTATTGTGTTGGTGGCGTAATGGATTAGGTGCTTATATTCTGGGTGTGGTGTCCCGAGTTTGAATCCCGGGAGGACCATATGCTTTGGTTAGTTTATTCAAGTACATTGGGGTTTGTAATTGAGGATTAATGTTAAGAACGGGGTGTTACTTATTTATGTATACAGTATATACATTACTTAATTTACTGTAGCATACACATGCAAAGCATGGAACTGCCTTTAAACTGCTACTAATGCTAATATACTTGACTTGATCATAATTTAAGCTTTTAAATTGTATAAGTGGTATGACTTATGTTTGACTTGTTTTGTTTATACTTCTTATTATTGTTGTTGTTGTTGTTGTTGTTCCCCCCCAAGCTGCCTGGCCGAACAGCCGTTGGGTGTTAGGGTTCAAAAATCCCTTTTACTATATACTAAATCTTCTTATTTAGATGCGACTGGACTTTACTGTTTACATATATCATAGGGAATTAATAGTGATTAAAGCTTGGCTTTTTCTGGACCCCCTTCTCCCTTGTGTTTAGCCCCATTAGTTCTGAAATTTTATACCACTTGGCGATTTTAACAGCTTTCACCCATTTTTTTTTAGCAATATTCGGACCTTTCATGCAATTGAGGTCAGTTTAGTATTTATATGTGTCCCGAGTTCGAATCCCGGGAGGACCATATGCTTTCATTAGTTTATTTAATTGAATTGGGGTTTGTAATTGATGATTACTGTTAAGAACGGGGTGTTACTTAATTTTATCTCTATAACAGCGGCTCGCTGCTGTAGTGACTAGCGTCTTGGACTTCCACCCAGAAGGCCCGGGTTCGCGCCCACGCTCGGCGCATTAAAGATTTTTCACAAGCACTGAGTCGTTACCATCCCTCATGAGCAAGGGGATGGGGTAGTAGTACAGGACCCCAATGGAAATATGCCTAATCGGCCTTATTGGGCTATCCTTAGCTGGTTTAGCATGCGCTAGCTTTAAGAACTATTATTATTATTATTATTATAACACTTAGGAAACACACACACATTGAACACAGTTTGAGAAGGTTGGGGAATGCATAACTCCAATTGTAATACCTGCTGTAATAAAGGCAAACTAACTAATCAAATGTCTAGTAAAGTCCCTGCCTGTAAGCAACAAACCCAAGCCCTGTCAATTAAGGGCCATGTTGATCCAGACTAACAACAAGAGGAGAGAAGAAAAGTCTGAGAAGAGGACCCGAGTTACACTACATGTGGACACTCATGTTGCCGGCAAGAGGTTAGTGTCATCTGTGTACGGTCGCGTTAATAAGTCATGTCCCAGCTGTCATTACGTTTGGCTTGTTCTGTGCTGTATTAATGTCTGTCAGATGTTAAATAGGGTGGGTAAGTGTAGGAACATGTTTGTATATTTTTTTATTTTTTTTCTATGTGATTGAGGGAGGCAAAAGGTAGAACTGCCTATAGCGAGTGCCTCCCCCATAGTTGAAAGAGTGACAGGGCCAAAATCAAGGGATGTTCGAGCCAAAATGCCTGGACACACTGACTTTGAAGCAATTTAAGTCATAGGAAGAGGGAAAGACTGATTCTGAGAGAGAGTTCCAGAGCTCAGCTGTTGAGTAGAAGAAAGTTTGAGAGTAACGTTTCACTCTTGGGTTGGAGAGTTGCACAGAGTAGGGGTGGGATTGAGTTGCAAGACGGGTACCACGTGCCCTACGTAAAGGAGGTGGTATACACTGGGATAGCTCTGAGGAACACTGATTATTATAGTAGTGATAGAATAGCGAGAGAGATGTAACATTGCGGCGGAGAGAGAGAGATTGCAGAGAGTTGGTGAGTGGACGGGAGTTAATGATACGAAAGGCCTTCCTTTCAACTTTGTCTAGGAGAGCGGTGTGAGAGGAACCTCCCCACAATGTGAACAATACTCAATACAAGGACGCACTATGCCCCTGTACAGAGCAAGAAGCTGTGCAGGGGAAAAGAACCCCCTAAGGCGGTTGAGCACACCCAGCTTCTGGGAGGCTGCCTTAGCAAGACTGGTAATATGGTCCTTCCAACTGAGAGCAGAAGAAAAGGGAGACACCAAGAATATTGAGAGAAGATGAAGGATTGATTTTTGTATTGTTGAAGAATAAGGGATAGTCTGCTGGGAGTTCCTTACGGGTAGATAGATGGAGAAATTGGGTTTTGGAAGCATTAAAGGTAACAAGGTTTTCTCTGCCCCAATTGGAGATAGTATTTAGATCATAATTTAAGAGTTCTATGGCTTCATTACGTTTGTCGTTGAGGGATTGCTGGCTGGGGCGTTCTGAAAAACTAATGGAGTAGTGTAAGTCGTCTGCCTATGAATGGATGGGAATTGAGGTACAGTTGAGGAGATCATTTATAAAAATTAGAAAAATAATAGGAGATAGGACAGAGCCCTGAGGAACACCGGAGTTTATATATCACTCGATATGAAGCTTAAGATATTGTTGATACCAATTATTGATCAAAACATACTTGGTGCCGAGACATCACTTATTAGCGCGACTGTACCATTCCATTAACCCCTACTCTACCGATGACGTCTGGTTTTATTTGATTTCAGCTTCATTTAGACTATTATATTCAGCTTAGGAAGGATATATGGTAGCTGAAAGGATGAATTGAGATAGTCTGTAGCCTTTGTATTGGTAGAGGTCTTTCCTAAGCTGAATAAAATTGTCTAATAGTAGTCTGAACATAATGAAAATGACATCACCGTACTGTACGGGTCAAACATTGTAATCACCGGTACTGTACGGGTCAAACATTGTAAATGACATCACCGGTACTGTACGGGTCAAACATTGTAAATGACATCACCGGTACTGTACGGGTCAAACATTGTAAACGCTTTCTAGGCACTAGGCACATTTCTAAAAGTACTAGGCAACTATTCTACACCTCTACCGTGCCAACGAACTTGACAATTTTCTTGACCCCTTAACTTCTCATTCTCAAAATTAATTAAAGCAATCGAGCTGACATTTCTATTATTAGGGAAGAGCCCACCAGGAAATAGGTGTGGATATTTACAGCCAGTTTGCTCTAGGCCCTTTTGAGTTACGAGAAGTTAAGGGGTCAAGAAAATTGTCAAAATTTGTTGGCGCTATACTGTATATAGTTTCCTCGCTAGATCTTCATGAAGCTTTAAAAAAACAACAACACCCCCCCTATGCCCCCCTTTCAAATTATATTTGTAAATTTTTCGGCATAATTTCCTCCTAAAATTACAGGCTCGCTATCACCCGCCAGAAAAAAATCTACATCTAATGGCACAAAAGGTCTTAATATTCCCATACTAATACAGTAGAACGAACGTCTTAAAATTTCAAAACTAAGAATCTAAACATGAGGGAGAAGGAAGTCCAGAAAAAGTGACTACTACCTCCCCCATTAAGTAGAGCTGAAGACCCTCCTCTTTGCAAAAAGCTATGACTTTACAAGGGGTGTTATGACTAAAGGTAGCGCCAACGAACTTGACAATAATCTCGATCCCTGACCTCTTCGTAACTCAAAACGGACTAGAGCAAACTGGCTGTAAATATCCACACCCATTTCCTGGTGGACTCTTCCCAAATGAGAGGAATTTCAGCCAGATTGCTTTCATTAATTTTAAGTTATATGGAGTTAAGGGGTCCAAATTATTGTCAAGTTCGTTGGCACTACCTATAATATAATTAGTGTTTAGGGTTCTTGTATCTTAACCCTTTCTCTACCATACATTATAAACTTGTATTTTGTTTTTGTGTGTTCATTGTTTTATGTTGTGTTGTCCCTATTCTCCCCAAAAATAGGAAAAGTGGGGATTGGGCCTGAGTATATAGATAGATAGATAGACATTATATTAATACCATACTACCCTATATTACAGACTGACCACCCTGGACATCACACACCTCAACCCTGGCAATGAGACAATAGACCCTACGCCACGTCTATGTGTTCCTCAGAACTTTGGGGCACCTATCCTGGATCCAAGACCTGGGAAGGACCTCTTCGTTTGAGGTTTGTTTATTTTGCAAGTTTACCATTTAATAAGGTAAGCTGTCATAACCTAAATCATTACTGTACGGTGGTGCTAATAAGTTATGTCTCAGCTGTCATTACGTTTGGCTCTGTGCTGTATTAATATCTGTCAGATGTTGAATAGGGTGTGTAAGTGTAGGGACATGCTTTTATATCTCGCTTAAAACAAATAAATCAAGTTTTAGACATTGCTGATACCAATTATTTATCAAAATATATACTTGTTACCGAGATATCACTTATTAGCCCGACTGTACATAGGTGGCTATTGGTGTAGTTGATAGCACGCTCGCTTCCTAACTGAGAGATCCAATATTATGCAGTATTTATCTAGCAACCCAGGAAGACCAAGCAATCTAAAGGGGTTATGATGTCATGCATGGTTTGGGACTAGGGAATATCAATACAAAGCTTTCGTGAGGCTTGCCTTCAAGCAGTAGTCGGCTGACTGGCTGTGTGTTCTTGTTGGTTATACGGACGACCCGCCAAGACAACAAAACTTTCTCTAGTACGGTTTTAATTGGTTTTGAGCCTTAGATAAAAAGCAATGGATTTCAGCAGCCCATCCGGGTCTCACAGAGGCAATAGCTAATGGGCTTCTGAAAGCCCAACCAGGAACCGAGGGTTAATATGTAAAACTTGCTAAACAAACCAAAACAGGAACTGAATAACAAACACATAGAAGAACATAGCCTGTATGTGGAAAAAGGATTTAGCAAAACAATAATTATGAAATCAGTTAGGACAGGGGGCTAAGAATCCTTCTTCCCTTGTAAAATTTGCTTACTCGATGAGACAGAAAGGGGCAAGGGAACGCGAAAGTGGTCTCGGGCCATCAGAATTGGAACTTTATTTATTTTTTATTATTTTTTCTGTTCGGGCTCTGTCTCAAGTTGGCTACCCCCAGCTGTGGGGTATGTGCCAAAGTATATACATAGTACTGTTGTTTGCTTAACCCATGGAGTACCAGCCATGTGTGTTATATTGTATTCTAGCTGTACAGTATTTGGACGATAGTATGCAGCTTAGGAAGGATCTGTGGTAGTTAAAAAGGCTAGTTGAGATGGTTTGAAGCCTTATTATTGCTAGAGGTCCTTCCTAAGCTGAATACAATGATCTATTAGTTGCCAGAATATGATAAAGGGGACATCCCTGGTACTGTATGGGTTAAACTCTATTGTATTACTTGTTTTAAATCCAGTCTTATTCATTTATGATCAGTCTAGTAATCCCAATATCTCATAACTCAAAGAGATACTATTTACCCTTTCAGTACTGATTCTGTCCTTGTAACTGTATTTTGGCTACTATTAAATGATTTTATTCAGTTTAAAGGGGGCTTCTGGCAATTAATAGGCTTCAAACTATCTCACTTAACCCTAATTAGTGACGTTTGGTGTTGGAGTGTAATTAATAAAAATAGGTAATTAGGTGAGACAATTACTATTTTGTAACTTTATTGCTCATTCAAACCTCCTATCCTACAGGTTGAATGTGGCTTCTGTTTCCAAGAGGAGGAGGATATGACAGCCTTCTTTGGACCCCCTCTACTACAAGAAACCTCTAACCATCCAGCACTCCTCGGATTGAAAACATTCCGACTCCGACTCCAGGATATTTTAAGGATGCGACTCAGATTCCAATCCCCCAAATTTCTCAATTTCCCACAAATTGCGCTTGAAATGTCCTCCCACAACAGCTCTCATAAATGCTCATTTCTCCCACAAATTTGTGGGAATTTCCCGCGAAGTGACAAGACGGCCCTGCTAGCCACTCCAGTTACTACCACCACCACCACCACCACCACCACCACTGCTACCACCACCACCACCACTACCACCACCACCACCACCACCACCACCACCACCACCACCACCACCACCACCACCACCATACCACCACCACCACCACCACCACCACCGCTACCACCACTACCACCACCACCATCACTACCACCACCACCACCACCACCACCACCACCACCACCACCACTACCACCACCACCACCACCGCTACCGCTACCACTCCTCTGCCCAAGGTGTCAAACGAGAGACATATTCCTGTCCTAGTCATTATTACTAAATATATACAGTATACAATATATGCTTATATTTATACTGTTTATGTGTTAGGTAGTGATAAAATAGCCCAAGCCATGACATTTGGTGATCATTTTCTTGCATTCCATCTCCTATTCATTAAAGTCCTTGAACGTGACGATAGTGCGTTATGTGTGTGATTAATTTGCTTGGGAAACGGATTAACTTGCTCATGTAGTAATGTACTAAATAGTTCTTGTGTGATACCCCTTGATAGTTTTTATTTTATGATGTTTGACTAAATCTTTAACATATATTAATAATAATAATAAGCATGTTACTTATTTCTCATAAGCGCCAATTTTTCCGTAGAATTCACTGGCGCTCAAAAACTTTCTAATGTTTGACTAAATTTTCATCATGTTATTTCCTCATTGTGATTTTGATAGTTCTTTTTAAGGGTGCCTGTGTTATTTCCTCATTGTGATTTTGATAAATTCTTTATACTGATTTGATTTCTTTATTTTGCAAGTATTACATTTAAATTTCCATAACACTACCTTAGTTTGTATTGTCATAAAGTAAATGTGGGGTTGCTCCCTAGCTTGTTAGTAATTTGTGGATTTCCACTAGTTGCCTTTGTCACTAGTTCGGGATGTGACTCTCGGGAGTTTTTCCCTTTAGTGTGTCATTTAACGTAACTTGTTGAGGGTTTTTTTACACTCGGAGGATGACCATCGTTCACCAGTGACAGGTTAGGTCTTGTATTATTAGTTTTTTTACACCAACCAACTTCACATCTAAACTCACTTAATGTAATCAACAAATACATGTGGCACTCCGAGGACTCGAACCCAGGATACTCGCATCAAAATTCCGCGCACTATGCATTACGCTATTAAGACAGTTTTTTACAGTTTGATTGACACGGCTTGTCCTACAGCTAGGTGATTATAGCATCGTTGAATCAAATATTTGAGTGTTGTAATAACTATCCATATCCATTATATATATATATATTTATAATTTAAGCTGATTCTCTAAGAAGGTATACTTAATCTTGTAGTGATGTACAGGTACTGTATGTGGTGGATTGTGTTCTTGTATTTCATAATTTTATTTTGCTAAAGCGTTGTTTCCACATAGCGATTTTGATTAGTTCTTTTGCCTTTATATTGTCTTTGCTCAAGCTTCATTCTGTTTATTTTACAAATTTTACCATTTTATATCAAAAGTATCACACCAGCGCTTTTCCCCATAACTTTTATCGTCAACACTTGTCTGGCAGCTTACGTGGCAAACTTAAAATAATTTTGGGTATCTAATCTGATCTAGTTTCCAATACCATTAAAAAATCTCCCAGAATTCTATCTATCTATTGATCTATCTGTATGTAGTCAGGCACATACCCTATAGCTGGGGTGGCCGACTTGAGACAGAGCCCTAAAAGAAACATTTAGTTAAAGTTGATCTATCTAACCTTCCACACCAGTAAAATATCGACCTTCAAAATTAGAGGATAAAAGCTCTTATATACAGTATAGCCCATATATGCCTGTTTTACACCTTCAATATAAATAATGTTTTAATATTGTTCTTTAACTTGCTCACGTAGTAATGTACACCCTGTGTTTTTGTTTTTATTACAGTAAGCGTTGTTTCCACATAGGTTTTGATAAGTTATTTCGACTTTATATTGTCTTTGTCCCAGTTTTGGTTTGATTAGTGACCAAGTTTTAAATTTTAATTTATAAATTATTTTGCTTAAGCATAGTTTCCACATACATACATACATACATGAAATTTTAAGACCGAGTGTTCCACACATCAGTGCAGTTTCAGTCTCTTGTCCTAATGGCGGCGTTTCCACAGTGATTTTGTTAAGTTTTGTCTTTTTACTGCGTTCGTTCAAGTTATGGTTTGTTTATTTGGAAGTTTTACATTATAATTCACTTGATTCTGGCTAACACTGCAATAGTTTTATACATTTTTTAAATGATCTTTGGAAGTCAATGGGCAGTAAAATCTCTTGATTATCATTATCATCATTTGCACAAGGCCTTACTTAGCTGATTAATATTGTCTAAAGATAACCAATTAACCCTTTCAGCACACCATGACATGTTTTTGTCTATTATTCTATGGGTGTGGTTCTCTGTTACAAAGATCGCCACGTGCAAGTGGCACCGATTAGCATGTCGCCCATCGGTCCCGAGTTTGAATCCCGGGAGGGCCATATGCTTTCATTAGTTTATTAAACAGATTAACTTGCTCATGTAGTAATGTACACCCTATGTGGTGGATTGTGTTCTTTTATTTAATAACTTTCATTTTAGTAAGCGTTGTTTCCACATAGCGATTTTGATAATTTAATTTGACTTTATATTGTCCTTGTCCCAATTTTGGTTTGTTTAGTTTGCAAGTTTTACATTTTAATTTATTCAGGTACATTGGGGATTGTATTTGATATTAATGTTAAAGAACGGGATGTTGCTTATTCTATCGTTAGGCGATTTTATGCAGTTTACAGAGCTCTCATTGAGTGTAGGTTGTGTTGTTGGCGTAAGTGGTTGTGTGAAATGCAGTCTTCTATGATGTGTTTAATGGTATGAGGTGCTGTGTTACATCCCGGGCAGGCGTCGACAACGGAGTCATCCAGTCTCTACACCAGTCACTACAGTAGATAATATGTACAACTTAGGAAGCCATGTTTACCCAGTAGGGTTAATAGTTAAGGGGAGATCTCCACTTAAGGGATTTTTTTCTGGACCCCTTTCTCCCTCATGTTTAGCCCCATTGCTTTTGATATTATAAAACGTTTGCCCCATTAGTTTAGCGATTTTAAGAACTTTCACCCCATATTAAGACCTTTCGTGCCATTCAGGTGTCAATTTTATCCTGGCGAGCGATAGCGAGCCTGTAATTGAAGGCCGGGAAATTTTTCTACCGAAAAATGTACAAATATATCTTGAAAGGGACTCAAGGGGGTGTAATTTTAAGCTTGATAGAGGTCTAGGGAACAAACTAAATACCTCCCCTTAAGACTTACATTAATTCTTCCACATATTGACTAGGATTTGTTTTTGTTTTTTCCCCGCGAGTTAATGATACTCAAACTTTAAAATGTGAATGATTAAAATATTGTTATGACCTTTAATTTTCATTATGTAATGTGAGCGCTGCTGAATCCATTGATGTAATGCTTTTCTTGTCATATGTTGGTGGTGTAATGGTTTAGGTGCTTATGTTCTGGGTGTGGTGTCCCCGAGTTGGAATCCCGGGAGGACCATATGCTTTCATTAGTTTATTCCAGTACATTGGGGTTTGTAATTGATGATCAATATTAAGAATGGGGTGTTATTAATACAGCATATGACAGGACAACTCTCGAGTACACTATTTCAACCAATAGATCTCAACCAGTACCAAATAACTAACACAGCATGCTAACTTACTAACCTTAACCCACTATCGCACAACCATTTTTTTCCTCAACTTTTACCGGCAACTCCGATCTGGCAGCTTGGGAATTAAAACTTGATTCATAATTCTTTCGTCAAAATTTAACTCGTCGGTCTACTAATACAACTTTATTCAAAATTGTCGGTAATCAGAATTCTGCTGTCAAAATTTATCTCGTGTCGGTCTAGTTTCTGAAACAGATTAACTTGCTCATGTAGTAATGTACACCCTATGTGGTGGATTGTGTTCTTTTATTCATAAATTTTATTTTAGTAAGTGTTGTTTCCACAGCGATTTTGATTGGTTATTTTGCCTTTGGGATTCCAAATTTTGGTTTGTTTAGTTTGCAAGTTTTAAAATTTAATTTAATAAATGATAGCAGAAATTAGTTCTTTTGCCTTTATATTATCTTTGGCCAAGTTTTAGTTTGTTTATTTTGAAAGTTTTGCAATTTAATACAAAATTCTGTAGTAAAAATGAATTTTGTCAGTCTACACTAGTTTCTGAAAGGAGCTGGATGAACCCCCGTTCCATTTACAGCGCATGCGCCGCCTCATATTATTTAGTTATTTAGGCTTAACTGTTAGGTTAGGTTAGGTAATGGAACGCGGGTTTCATCCAGCCCCTGCCGTTTCTGATTCTCATGCAAAAGATCCCAGAGATGGTCATTGAAATTTGACTTTAAAAATCTTGTGTGATGCCCCCTTTGAGTAGTGATTGAATTGACTAATTTCAAGTTTGATGCTATGAGGTAGTTGGAGGTATAGACATTGCTATGAGGTAGTTGGTGGTATAGACATTGCTATGAGGTAGTTGGTGGTATAGACATTGCTATGAGGTAGTTGGTGGTATAGACATTGCTATGAGGTAGTTGGTGGTATAGACATTGCTATGAGGTAGTTGGAGCTATAGACATTGCTATGAGGTAGTTGGAGGTATAGACATTGCTATGAGGTAGTTGGAGGTATAGACATTGCTATGAGGTAGTTGGAGGTATAGACATTGCTATGAGGTAGTTGGAGGTATAGACATTGCTATGAGGTAGTTGGTGGTATAGACATTGCTATGAGGTAGTTGGTGGTATAGACATTGCTATGAGGTAGTTGGAGCTATAGACATTGCTATGAGGTAGTTGGAGGTATAGACATTGCTATGAGGTAGTTGGAGGTATAGACATTGCTATGAGGTAGTTGGAGGTATAGACATTGCTATGAGGTAGTTGGAGGTATAGACATTGCTATGAGGTAGTTGGAGGTATAGACATTGCTATGAGGTAGTTGGTGGTATAGACATTGCTATGAGGTAGTTGGTGGTATAGACATTGCTATGAGGTAGTTGGTGGTATAGACATTGCTATGAGGTAGTTGGAGGTATAGACATTGCTATGAGGTAGTTGGTGGTATAGACATTGCTATGAGGTAGTTGGAGGTATAGACATTGCTATGAGGTAGTTGGTGGTATAGACATTGCTATGAGGTAGTTGGAGGTATAGACATTGCTATGAGGTAGTTGGTGGTATAGACATTGCTATGAGGTAGTTGGAGTTATAAACATTGATATTAAACTGAATTACCAGCTAAAAGACGGTTGTGGTACATGTATAAATACAAACCAAATTTATCATAATTTCTATCCATCAGAAACCTAACTTATTGCTTTTCCATTTAATATATCTACGTTTACGGCTCCACCTTTCCACCTGGCCTGAAACTTGCAAGTGGTCAGTTGGCACTGGTTGAGATCTAATGGTTGAGCTGGTCTACTGGTCGAGTTGTCCGGTCACCTGCTAAGACTTATATAAAAGCTAGTATTATATTTTTATCCTAAGTTCTCTACATCAGCGGATTCAACAAAGCTTGCATTGCTCATTATCATAAATTAAAATGTAAAACTTGCAAACTAAACAAACCAAAATTGGGACAAGGACAATATAAAGTCAAATTAAATTATCAAAATCGCTATGTGGAAACAACGCTTACTAAAATGAAAATTATTAAATAAAAGAACACAATCCACCACATAGGGTGTACATCACTACATGAGCAAGTTAATCTGTTTCCCAAGCAAACCAATCGCACATATAACAACGCACTATCGTCACGTTAAAGGAAGTAGTCAAGTTTGGGAAGTCCGGGACGTTCTGGCAAATTTTACTAAACTCTGCATGAATAAAGAAACTACATGTTAAATGTCAAAATATTATTTAAAATCAAATTTGCAACATGACAAGACATTAACAATAGTAAAAAATACAAATATTGATAAGATATCTATACTATTACAAAATAATATATAAAATACAGTACAGCACTCACTAACGATAGTGCTATCGGGTAGGTACCTGTAAGCATAGCATGCTTCAAGTGACCCCTATCAATAACTACCCTACAAATAACCTACATTTATAGCACAAATAAACTAAGGAAATCGCAAAAGTAAGCAATTGATACTATCGACAATGAATACATATAATATAAAGAGAAATAATTGCAAAATATGAAGTAACAACAGATTTAAACAAAGAGTACTCTTTTAACAAGAACAATAAATTTAAAAAATCATCAATATTAATAATAATAATAATAATAATAGAAAAAGAAAAAGAAAAAGATAAACAATAAATACAGACAAAAAGTAAGCAGAGGTTATACAAGAAACTTCAAGTTAAAAATGCTTGATTAAAATTATTGATGTCAAATTTTAGAATACAGTCACAATAATTGACCCTAAAAAGATTAAATTTATGGAACAATTTACTTGCCTCAAAACCTCTGTCCACTAAGAGTCTGTATAGTAACCTAGCTCTAGCCCAAAAGTCATCTACTTTAGTGCAGATTTTACAAAATCTTATTAATTGGGAATAAAAACAATTATAAGTGATTTTACTATCGATATTACTACTAGGGAAAGGAAAGTTTATTACGTTAAAATTAAAATCATCAACTTTGTGATATACTTTAATATTTGTTTTTGTTCATAATTTTCATTTACAAGTATATTTGACAGGATCATAAGCTCTTGAAGAAATTATATATTATTTTACATTGTATTTAGATTTTTAAGTTAATATTTTTAATTTTGTTTATGAACTTCTCAATTGCATTGTCTATATGTAGAAGAATTGATGTAAGTATAAGTTTTGGTTTCTTTATTTTGCATGTTTTACATTATAACCATAGTTATTAATGGATGCCATTATTTTTTGTTTTCATTCTAACTACCTTCATATACAGGAATTGTATTCAACTCAAAAATAATTGAGGAGTTATATTAAGAAGAGATCAATATGGTTTATTTTTCATTATATTATTTTGCTAAATCTGATTAAATGTCATTGCCACAGTGACTTTGATAAATTTGTCTTCATAGTGTGCAGTTTCTGGTTTTGGTAGAAGTTTGGCACAACAGGCTAGTACAGTACTGTATACATAAATTCATATCACCAATTAACTTACAAATAAACCTAATTAATGAAACAATGAATACGTGTGGTACTCCATGGATTCAAACCTAGTACTGTATAAATATATATTCAAGATAAGTGTTGGGTTCCTAGTTCTTTTCCTATCTATCTATCTATCTATTGCCTGACGCTGTGATCCCCGAAGGGGTGGCCACGAACGAACCGCCCCCATGCACCTCTGTCCCCAGTCAGTCGACGCCCCTTCCCCCAACCAGCACCGCCCTCGTTCATGTACTTCCTCACTCCATCCTTCCACCTCATATTCGGTCTACCTCTCTCTCTCTGTCCCTCCACCTCGCTCTCGTACACCCTCTTAGTCATTCTCTCGCTTTCCATACGTTCATATGGCCAAACCATCTCAAGTTGTTCCTTTTCACACTTTCCAGCACATCTACCTCCACACCACACCTTCTTACTTCCTCATTAGTCTGTCTATCCCTCCATGTAACTCTGCACGCACTCCTTAAGTAATTAATTTCCACTGCTCTCACTCTTGGTCCGAGTCTCAACCAACGTCCATGCTTCGCTTCCGTAAGTCAGTGTCGGGATTACCACACTGTCATGCAAGGACTTCTTCACTTCCATACTGACCACCCTATTCTTGTTACTGAAGAGAATAAAATCTGGCAGTAGCATTAACCTTTTCACGCTCAAATGACACAGGTTGCCAGATTAACTCATAATTTACCTCAAAAATTAGTTTTCTACCCACAACTAACTCTAAGACAACTGCAGAGGTTGAAGTAACTAAACTAAAGGTTTCTAAATACCCCTGATGGTGTCGTAACAAAGGCTTTAAAGTATCTCTAATAGGCTCAAAATTGCGTCATATGTCGGAGAGGGTTAATATGAGGAGATATTGTTGTCTACTGTAATTGAAGGTGGAGTATTAATAACTATGATCAATTAAGCCCTCCCCTTGTCTGGCAGTCTTCCTTGCAACCCTCCCGTTTTCTGGAAGTACTACTCACTCGCTTACGTATTGGCCATACTAGATTGACTCTTGTATACTTGATGTCACCGCATGAACCGGGCCCAGAAGGTCAGCCTTGTCCTGTCCCCATCACTGGTCGCCATTTACTTGTTAAATGCCCCCGTTATTCACTCTCACATTGCCTCTATTTTGGTACAAAATCTTACTCTGACATTTTGATGGACTCACCGACCTTCTCCATCTACCCAATAGTTTGTTTTCTAACGTCTTGCTCACTCATCCATATTTGATTGTCGCTTATACCAAATAGCCCTAATACATACCCATTCTTGCTACTATGAGAATCTCATAGTGACTCAGTGGTCTGGTTAAACTAATGCACAAAAACAAAATACCAGGATGCATTTTTGTTTTATATATATCCTGGTTCTCATAACAGAATTTGTATTAAGATTAGTTATATGAAGTGTGGGAGTTCAAATTATTACTGTATTAAGGTAATTCCTAAGCTTAATACAATCTACAGATAAATCTAATTTAAAGGGTTAATTCTGACTTTTTACTGTGTTCGTATAAGTTTTGGTTTGTTTATTTTGCAAGTTTTATATTATAATAAAATACAAAAAAAAAACTTTATATTCAATTATACAGTGGTTACCCCCCAAACTGATGTTTGTCAAAAAGTGTTGTACAGTATGTATCCTACAGTCCCATTTGATACAGATTTTTGCATGCAAATTTGATCTCCAAAAAGGTTAGTTTTCCCCCCACAAATTGCAAGTTAAGATCTTTTTGTATTAATGTTAGAAGTAAAACATTGCAAGTTAGTATAATTTTGTAATGGAAGTTTCAACTGTAGGCCTATTTGTTAGTTTTGTCAATGTAATGGTTAGTGTTTAAAATATAGATTCTGTACAAGTACATGTGTAATGGAATGAAATTCTTGAAAAACTTTGAATGTGCCCATGAAATTATCTGCCCCTGAAAAATTAAACTACCCCAATTATGTTTTCTCAAAATTATCTCCCTGTGTTTGCTTTATTACTAGTGGAAGGAGTTTAAGTAAGAAAAAGATGCCAAGTATTTTTAACTTGATTGATGGAGATCGGGTTTACCCATGTGGCAAGGTATGAATGAAAGGATTGAGAAAAATTAGGTGAAAGAAGCAGTGAGCCAATGAGAGTTGGACCAGGAGGTTTTGGGTGTATGAAGTAGGGTGGAGATTGGCTGGTGAGACTAGACTGGAGGAGTGCATGTATTATGCCGTTGTACGAGAGGACGGGAGATCAGCAGGAGTGTTCAAGTTATAGAGGTATTAGTTTATCAGTTGTTGGAAGCTGTATGGCAGGGTGTTGATAGAGAGGATAATGAAGTGTACGGAAGTTGCAATAGAAGAAATGCGGTTTTAGGAGGGGAAGAGGGTGCGTGGATCAGATTTTTGCGGCAAGACAGTTATGCGAGAAGCATAAGGAGATATTTTTGGCCTTTATGGATTTGGAAAAAAAGCGTATGATTGTGTGAATCGAGAAGCAATGTGGAGTTAAGGATTTATGAAAGTGGAGTTTTAAGAGTTTTTATGAAGGGAGGAGAGTAGAAAATAATGAGTTGAGTGAATGGTTCGAGGTAAATAGGTTTGCGACAGGGGTTGTACACTAATGTCACCGAGGTTGTTTAATATATTTATGATGGTGTGCTCTGTCTTGAGTCGGCCACCCCCCAGGAAATAAAAACAAAATAATAAAATAGAATAAAATAAAAATAGGAAAAGTGGGGATTGGGCCTGAACATGTAGATAGATATATATATATATATATTATATATATTATATATATATATATATATATATAGATAGATAGATAGATAGATACATATACATGTATATAGTGTGAGGGAGGTTAAAATGAAAACTATTGGGAATGGGTTTAGTAGGAAAGAATGGTAGAGAATCAGTTGCTGTTAGCTGATGACAGCATTTGTGGTGGATTCTGAGGAGAACTTGCAGTGGGTAGTCAAAGAGTTTGTGTGGGTTGTGGGAGGAGGAAACAAGGTGAACGTCAATAAAAGTAAAGTATTGGTGTATAATGGGTAGGGTTAATTTAGATGTGAGGCTGGATGGGGAAATACTGAAACAAGTTGAGTGTTTTAAATATCTAAGGAACAATAAGCAGTAATGGAGGTGAAGGAAGTTTTGGGAGTATGTGGAAGGTGAGAAATCTGAATGAAAGTAAAAATTGCAATATATCCAGGAATTGTGTGCTAACAAGTGATGTGGGGCTGAGACATGGGCTCTGAAGGTAAAGAAGAGAAGAAAGCCGGATGTGATGGGAGTGAATCGTAGAGACAGGAATGAAGAGGTAAGTAGGGTGGGGCAGCAGGAACATTTATCGAGTGCTGGATCAAATAAAATTAAATACAAATTATGCCTATTGGGTATACACAATGGTCTAAATCCAAAAACTCTTATACCGTTGGAATTGCAAAGACGAGACGAATCCACATACAGTATACCCTTGAAAACAAAATTTGAACACGATCTGCCAAGGTACTCTGCTTCGTCTGGACAAATTTGAACAAAATCCAAACAGATAATAACATGGATTTTTAAAACTAAAATAGGCCTATTGGGCCTAAAAATTGGTCAAAATTTAAAAAGTCATATACCGTTGAAATCGTAATGAGACTAATCCATATATACCCATGAAAACTACATTCGAAAGTTGCCCGCCAAGTGCAAACATTTTCCTGGGCTTTTGGGATTTTGGACCAACATATTTTTGATTCTGGGCAAATGGCTGGGCGAAAATGAAATCTAAGACCATGTCTAGAAGCAGCTCTGCGAGAAAAATCGAATGGCACCAAGTAGAATTTGTGAGTGTGTTTTTTATCTGTGTTTATTTTTTGTTTTATGTTGTTTTTGTGTTTTCCCTGTTCTTGCTCTGTCTTGAGTCGGCTACCCCCAAAATGGGGATTGGGCCTGAGCATATAGATAGATAGATAGATAGAATTCCCTAGGACTTATAAGTTTGGGCTACAGAGGACTTTTAAAGTCCAAAAACTGGTAATTTGGGCCCTTCTGGGAGGCCAAGTCAAATACGAAATCCTAAACTAATAGTCCGATTTCAATTCTATTTGCGCCATTCCATTCAGCGTGTCAAACTACTTTATGTATAAATTTTAATAAAATCCGTACATAGATAACTCGTCTATCGAGTTTTTAAACTTTAAAATAGGCCTATTGGGCCTAAAAATGGCACAAAAAAAACAAAAAACAAAAAACATATACTGTTGGAATCGCAACGACGAGATGAATCCCTATATACCCTTGAAAACACAAAATTCGAACATGACCTGCCAAGGTACTCGGCTTGGGTACTTGGGAGTCATCACATCAGAAAGCCGATTTGCCCATACAAGGCACTTTCACACTCGACCCATCTTGTCATGTCTCAGCTGTCATTACCTTTGGCTCGCTCTGTGCTGTACTTTCTGTTGATGCATTGAATATTGTACTGTACATCTCGCTTGAAATTAAGATTTTTTTTAGGATAGTGCCAATCGATACTAATTATTGATCAAAATTATACATGAAGCCAAGACATCACTTATTTTGCTGACTGTACAAAGGCTAATGACTAAATCAGATACAATAGATTTGTGTTTGTGGGACACCAGACTGAATATTATATAAAAAGGGTACAAAATAAACCAGACATTAAACTTCAGATGGTATTATTTGATTTATTCCTTATAACATGCTAATTCGGTCATTTTATCTGTGCAAGTTTGTTATAAAATTAGGCTAAACTATATATAATTCTGTTCATCTTAACCCAAGCAGGATACAAAATATTGTACATGTCTGCTAAATTTTAAAGTTTGTTCTAAGATTGCCAATATATTTCACATTAATAAAACAGTCAGTAATCATGGATACACCAATTTATTGCCTGGTAAAGATGAAGAGTATAATACATAAATTTGACTAGGTAGTGCAATACCTGGGGAAAAATACATAGCCTTCCATCCAAGAGGGATAATTAATACAAATTCTCCATCAATGACATACTTGCCTATATTCATATTTGGTGCCTTTGCTGCCATAGTAAGTCCATAAGGAACATCTCGCTGGTTCACAGTAATCTGCCAACTTCACAGGCGACCCCGTTAAAATACCTAAGAAACGTCATTTGAATCGGATACCGCTATGTAGAAACAATGAAATAAAGAAGAATTATGAAGAAATATAATGAAAATACAGTATAGAAGAATAGTTAAGTTTCTGTTGCATTCGCTTGTCGTAAGCAACGTATTTCCTCTCCCTTGGGCTTGCTTGCCTGCCCTTCTGACTAGCAAGTGAAGAGATTAATGTGTGCCCCCATCGCTCCCCAGTGCACTCTTTCGTCTCTTGACCATCCTCACAGCTTTACAGCGAGTTCTTTTTCTATTTGGAGGTGTTGAAGCTGGCTAGAAATTAATTCAGCTAGTTAGGGTGCATTTCATTAGCCGTGTTTCTTTCTTTGCCATGCTAAATTTAGTCTTCAAGTCTAGCCCTTAACGGGAATAAAATTTGGGTAACCAGACTTTTTTTTCTATGTGATTGAGGGAGGCAAAAGGCAGAACTTGCCTATAGCGAGTGCCTCTCCCATAGTTGAAAGAGTGACAGGGCCAAAATCAAGGGACGTTCGAGCCAAAATGCCTGGACACACTGACTTTGAAGCAATTTAAGTCATAGGAAGAGGGAAAGACTGATTCTGGGAGAGAGTTCCAGAGCTCAGCTGTTGAGTAGAAAGTTTGAGAGTAACGTTTCACTCTTGGGTTGGAGAGTTGCACAGAGTAGGGGTGGGATTGAGTTGCAAGACGGGTACTACGAGACCTATGTAAAGGAGGTGGTATACACTGGGAAAGCTCTGAGGAACACTGATTAATATAGTAGCGATAGAATAGCGAGAGAGATGCAACATTGCAGCGGAGAGAGAGAGATTGCAGAGAGTTGGTGAGTGGACGGGAGTTAATGATACGAAAGGCCTTCCTTTCAACTTTGTCTAGGAGAGTGGTGTGAGAGAAACCTCCCCACACATGTGAACAATACTTAATACAAGGACGCACTATGCCCCTGTACAGAGCACCTTTGGGAGGTGTGGTGGAGTGGTCTTGCCACTGGCCTGGTAATCCAAAGGTCCCGGGTTCAAATCCCGATGTATCAATGGGAAGATATTATTGGGATGGAATTTGTGCTGTACCTAGTATCAGTGCATTACCACAAGCCCACCGAAACGTCAATAAAATACCCTCATTGTTCCCTGATTAAATAGCACTGTATGAATATTCCCATATTCAAAATGTGCTATAGGGGTGCAATGCCTGATGAGTTATCTGCTCAACAGGTGGCGTTGTGTGTGTGTAAGTGTGAGAGTCCGAGTGTAGGGGGTGAGACTGTGAAGCACGGGAACGAGGTGGCTTCAGAGATGGGGTCGTTTCGGGCCAGGAGTGAGCACCATGCCTCATGTGAGGGCAAGATGGCAGGTGCTCGTTGTTCTCTGCGTGCTTCACATGTCTCACTCCCTAGACTGGAACAAGACCTCACAGGCTTCATTGTAAAGCGGTGAATGTTAAGGCTCAGCATATGCCCGAGAGGAAAGTAAGTTGGAATATAGAAAAAAAACACAGAAACAAAAAAGAAGCTGTGCAGGGGAAAAGAACCCCCTGGTTGAGCACACCCAGCTTCTGGGAGGCTGCCTTAGCAAGACTGGTAATATGGTCCTTCCAACTGAGAGCAGAAGAAAAGGAGACACCAAGAATATTGAGAGAAGACTGAAACTGCCCTAATCTGCCACTAAATGCCCATCAGTACTGTGTGAGATGCGCTAGCTGTGTAAAGAAATCCAAGGTGACTGGGTACCCTCGACTAAACATACTTCAGACTCCAGGCAGGCTGGCAAGGGAAAGACCGATAGAGCACTGGAGTTTCCTCAAAATTTTGTTCCAGTTCTTCCTCACATAAAAGGGCTCTACATCTAAGGTCTCAGAAGCAGAAGGTTCCAAACATGGGTCCTATCAAAGACACTCACACTAAACGCCACTCCAACAAATCCCAAGGAAGTGACGTGCCATCATTTAAGAAATTGAAATCGGCACAAAAGGCTCTCACCAGGGTATCCGACCTTTATCACCAAAAGTGATTATGCTGTACGGTCACGCTAATAAGCCATGTCCCAGCTGTCATTACGTTTGGCTCGCTCTGTGCTCTATTAATGTCTGTCAGATGTTGTTGAATAGGGTGGGTAAGTGTAGGAACATGTTTGGGGCCTTGGGGCTGTTCGGCCAGGCAGCTTGGGAAACAACAACAACAACATGTTTGTATACTTCACTCGATATGAAGAAATTAAGCTTAGATATTGCTGATACCAATTATTGACCTAAACATACTTGGTGCCGAGACATCACTTATTAGCGCGACGGTACATCGACTCCTTACGGATAATACCGGGCAAGCCCAAGGGAGAGGAAGACGTTGCTCATGACAAGTATTCACCTATTTGTGAGGACAAATATTTGCATGCAACAGAAGTTTAGCTTTTAATTATTATTTTATTTCCTCATAGTGGTCTGTTTCAAATGATGTTCCTTAGGTATTTTAACGGTGTTGCCTATGAAGTTGACTATTGTGGACCAGCGATATGTTCCCCATGAAAGACTTACTACTGCAGTAATGGCCCTAAATATATACAGTAGGCAGTACGTCGTTGATAGAGGAGCCGCTACTAAATATTAGGTTTTCATTCTTCCCTTCGGGACTCAAACCCATACTCTCGACTCCCACAGCTCCTTCCTAAACTTAATAAAATTGTCTAATGATAACCAGAATGAAAGGAAGAAAGGAATCATTGCATAGTGAACATTTTAAGATCAGAGAGCAGTTGCATGGAGCAAGAGTATGTGTTTGAACTTCCGTACTTACCACACCACCAAACATTACCCCAAGATACCATATACTGTAGTACTAATAAACCAACTGTACAGCCAAAATCAATAGTTAACCCAAAACTTTGCTCATAAACTATGTCATTTTAATTTAAGTTCCTGTATTTCATCTCTTCCTCATGAGTTGCTGAACCTGTCACATATTTATTCATATTTATTCACCAACCCACCAATTAACTTACAAATAAACCAAATTGATTAAGCTACTTGTGTGCGACATGAGCTTATACAGAGATCCTAAGTGCAAGAAGGTTTACAAACACAAAAGGAAAGTGTGGCTGCTGAAGGACAAGGAAGTTAGGGATAGGTTTCATAATGAACTGGAGGAAATGAATAGAAATAAGGAAGCTAGGCCTAACGATGTAAATAGCCAATGGAACTTTCTTATCGCTGCCACTGACAAAGTCTGTGGGAAAACAAAGGGTCACCCCAGGAATAAGACCTCTTGGTGGTGGAACGATGAGGTAGAACATGCTGTGAAAGAGAAAAGGAGATGCTTCAAAGCATGGAAGAAAGGATGCAGCAGGGAGGAATACCAGGCAGCTAAACGAACTGCCAAAAAAGTTATTTACAATGCTAAAAATTGCATTAAGGACCTGGTCCTCGAACAAATGTGTAACACTGACAATCCCAATGGGATCTTCAACCTAGCTAGGCGAGTTAAAAATGACAGTAGGGATATAATAGGTGAACAGTGTGTTAGAGATGATAATGGGATGATTATCGTGTATGCAGAAAATGAAATCAGAGAAGCATGAAAGGTACACTATGAACGATTGCTAAATGTAGAGTTTGAATGGGATAAGGAACAGCTTAGTATCGAAAAACCAATATCTGGGCCCCCTCCTTTGATAGCACCAGCTGTAGTGAGCGACGCAATCAATAAAATGAAGGACGGTAAAGCTCCAGGTTGCTCCGACATTGTCGCTGAGATGATAAAAGCCTCAGGGGAGATTGGTGTAAACTTAGTCACTGAGTTGATAAACACCATTATTAAAGATGAGAAAATCCCAGAGGATTGGCTCAAAAGTGTAATAGTAAATATATAACAAAGGAAAAGGGGATGCGCTAGATAGAGGAAATTATAGGGGCCTGAAATGCTTGACCAAATCATGAAGGTCTGTGAGGGAGTCCTTGAGGGTTTGATTAGGCAAAGCATCTTTATTGATGATATGCAGTTTGGTTTTATGCCAGGACGTGGTACAACCCGATGCTATCTTCATAGTCAGGCAGATACAGGAAAGATACTTACTAAAAGGCAGGGATCTTTACTTTGTGTTTGTGGACCTGGAGAAGGCCTTTGACAGGGTACCTAGAGATGTTGTGCAGTGGGCTATGAGGAAACTTGGTGTGGAAGAGTGGCTGGTGCGTGTGATATTGAAGATGTATGAGGATTCGCGAAGTTCGGTGAGGGTGAAGGGTGTACTGAGTGATGAGTTCGCAGTCCGTGTTGGAGTCCATCAGGGTTCAGTGTTAAGCCCCCTCCTCTTTATTATGGTCTTGGAGGCGCTGTCTAGAGTTTTTAGAGGCGGACTCCCGTTGGAACTGTTTTATGCAGACGATTTAGTCCTAATAGCTGACAGTATGCAGGATGCTGAGGCCAAATTCAGAGAGTGGAGAGAGGGCATGGTGAGCAAGGGTTTAAGAGTGAATATTAACAAAACCAAGGTTATGCATTGTAGATTGAGACGAGGCATGTGGAAAAGAGCGGTGCATACCCATGTGCAGTGTGTGGAAAGGGAGTGGGCGTTAACTCAATTCAATGTAGCATCTGTCGATGTTGGGTACACCATGGGAGTAAGCGCTGTAGTAAAATAAAGGGGCCCCTGCCGAAGGATAAGTCAGAAATAGAGAGATTTGAGTGCGTAGTGTGCAAAGGCGAGCTTGTGTTAAGTGATGATCCTGTGGCTGTGAATTTTGGAAATGAGTCTTTGGAGCTGGTGAACAAGTTTTGTTACCTAGGAGATACCATCTCTGCCGGTGGTGGGGCCGAGGCTGCCACTGTTGCTATAATTAGGTGTGGCTGGGGGAAGTTCAGAGAATTGATGCCAATCCTGACCATGAAAAGAATGCCTCTCCCTCTGAAGGGAAAGGTGTATGCCTCATGTGTTAGAAGTGCAATGACGTATGCCTCAGAAACATGGGCCGTTAAAGTAGAGGATGTCAACAGAATGGCCTAACAGTAAAATAGGTCTATGCCAGGGTAAATAGGTTCCTCGTGACCTCATCCCTTAAACCACTAACAAAAAACAAAAAAAACAGAATGGAGCGTAATGAGATGAGAATGGTGAGATGGATGTGTGGGGCCAGGCTACAGGATAGAATAACAAATGTTGAGCTGAGGAGACGTTTAGGTATAAAGAGTATTAGCGAGGTGATGCATACAAGTAGACTGGGATGGTATGGACATGTGGAGAGAATGGATGAACAAAATTGGGTGAAAAATGCAGGTCTGTGATTGTGGAGGGAGCTGCACCAAGGGGTGGACCAAGGAAGACCTGGGATCAGACTATACACGCCAATCTCAAATCCAAGAACTTGACAAGTGAAGCGGCCCTTAACAGGCCTGGAATGCCGCCATTAGGACAAGAGACTGAAACTGCACTGATGTGTGGAACACTCAGCGGGTGCCCAACCCCGAAAGGGGTTGAAATAGGGGAGCTATTCCCCCGCCAAAGGCGGCTTTCTAGGGCCTTTCCTAGCTGATGCTGAGAGGATTGGGTTCTAGTCATGTGGTGATGGGCTGGTCTATCGGAGTGAGAACTGAGCGATCTCTGCCATACCCATAGCTTACTCTGACTATTCCTTTTACTTATATATTTTCTAGATCTCAAGTGACGGCGTCTCTTCCGTGGATTGACCTCCCAATCTACCAAGATTGAAAGCCAAAGCGTTACATTTTTCCTTTGCCCCTCAACTTTCTCTTCATAATTGCTGAGGGGCACAGGGCCCTGGGTGGGGCTTTGGTTTCCCGGGCGTTTCCGCACCCTCCTCAGCTCCCCGCCATGGAGTGGCTTCGGTCACCCAGGCTTTATTGTGGTCGGCAGGGAGGATTCTGTGGGGGCGCTCGGTTATGGCCTTGCTCGGGGACTTGGGGCTGTTCGGCCAGGCAGCTTGGGGAACAACAACAACAACAACAACACTCAGTCTTAAAATTTTATGTATGTATGTATGTATGTAAATCAATGAAACTAATGAATATATGTGGTACCAAGGACTCGAACCTAGGATTACTCACACCGAAATTGAAGACTCGGAAGTTAATGTTCCTTATCTCTACATTCCATACAAATTATTAGGATTTATGGTGAACTATTGATTTTGGCTGATTTATAGTAATCAATAGTTCACCATAAATCCTAATAATTTGTATGGAATGTAGAGATAAGGAACATTAACTTTACAATTCCGAGTCTTCAATTTCGGTGTGAGTATCCTAGGTTCGAGTCCTTGGTACCACATATATTCATTAGTTTCATTGATTTAATCAATTTGGTTTATTTGTAAGTTAATAGGTGGGTTAGCGAATAAATATGTGACAGCAGCAACTCATGAGGAAGAGATGAAATACAGGACCTTAAATTAAAATGACATAGATTATGAGCAAAGTTTTGGGTTAACTATTGATTTTGGCTGTACAGTACAGTACTATAGGTAGCGCCAGCGAACTTGACAAAAATCTTGACCCCTTAACTTCTTATAACTTAAAGCAATCGGGTTGACGTTTTTATCTTTTGGGAAGAGTCCACCAGGAAATGGGTGTGGATACTGTATACAGCCAGTTTGCTCTAGGTCCTTTTGAGTTACAGAGAGGTCAGGGATTGAGTAAAGATTATTGTCAAGTTCGTTGGTGTTACTATAGTAAGTAGGCTACAGTATACTCTGTTCATCTTGACTGGACAAGAAAAGCTACCTTCAATACTGAACTATGACTTCATTTCAATAATGGTGCAGATTATCAATATGAGGACAACAAAAATGTACTTGTACTAGTATTGACTAATTCCTTCCAAGTCACGTGACGATAGTGCGTTGTTATATGTGCGATCAGTTTGCTTGGGAAACAGATTAACTTGCTCATGTAGTAATGTACACCGTATGTGGTGGATTGTGTTCTTTTATTTCATAAATTTTATTTTATTAAGCATTGTTTCCACATAGCGATTTTAATAAGTAATTGTGCATTTATATTGTCTTTGTCCAAGTTTTGGTTTGTTTAGTTTGCAAGTTTTACATTTTAATTAACCCCTTCTGTACCGGTGACATCTTTTTAATTATATTCTAGCTTTATTTAGACTATTTCCTTCAGTTTAAAACGGCCCTCAAGTAATTAAAAGGCTTCAAACTATCTCACACAACCCTTTTTAAACTACACTAAATCGTCTAAATACAGCTAGAAGAGAAAAAAATATACGTCGCCGGTAAAGAAGGGGTTAAGCAAGCAATTTTGTTTGTATTCTACAATTAAGTACAGTATAGTAATTTTATAGTAGTAAATGGAATTTCTTGCCCAGTTAAGATGAACAGAGTATACACACTACCAATAATGCCAACGAACTTGACAAAACTCTCGACCCCTGACCTCTTCATAACCCAAAAGGTCCTTGAGCAAACTGGCTATCAATATCCACACCTATTTCTTGGTGTACTCTTCCCAAATAAGTAACACCCCGTTCTTAACATTAATCATCAATTACAAACCCCAATGTACTTACTGTACTTGAATAAACTAATAAAAGCATATGGTCCTCCCAAATGATAGAAACATCAGCCAGATTGCTTTTATTAATTTCTAGTTAAAAAGTTAAGGGGTCAATATTATTGCCAAGTTCCCTGGTGCTACCTATACCAATACTGCCAATGAAAGTCAGCGGAGGTGACATTTTGTAGGTAGATACCACCAGTACTTCTCGGGGCTCCTGATTCACTATCCAGCGTCCCTGTATAAATCAAAATACATACTGTAGCACTATAATCCCAAACAACACTACTACCACTACACCCATACAGTATGTACGGTCGGTCGCACTAATAAGTCACGTAATGAGATGAGAATGGTGAGATGGATGTGTGGGGCCAGGCTGCAGGATAGAATAACAAATGATGAGCTGAGGAGACGTTTAGGTATAAAGAGTATTAGCGAGGTGATGCGTACAAGTAGACTGCGATGGTATGGACATGTGGAGAGAATGGATGAACAAAATTGGGTGAAACTGTGATTGTGGAGGGAGCTGCACCAAGGGGTGGACCAAGGAAGACCTGGGATCGGACTATACGTGCCGATCTCAAATCCAAAAACTTGACAAGTGAAGCAGCCCTTAACAGGGTTGCCTGGAACGCCGCCATTAGGACAAGAGACTGAAACTGCACGTATGTGTAGAACACTCAGTCTTAAAATGTTATGTATGTCCCAGCTGTCATTAAGTTTAGCTTGCTCTGTGCTGTATTAATGTATGTCATATGTTGAAGTGTAGGAACATGTTTGTATATTTCACTCGATATGAAGAAATGAAGCTTAAATAGTGCTGATACTAATTATTGATCAAAATATACTTGGTGCCGAGATATCACTTATTAGCGCGACTGTACAGTCGCGCTAATAAGTGATGTCTCGGCACCGATTATGTTTTGATCAATAATTGGTACCAGCAATATTTACACATGATTTCTTTTTGTTGAGCGACATATACCAACATGTTCCTACACTTACTCATCCTATTCATCATCTGACAGACATTAATACAGCACAGAGCGAGCCAAACGTAATGACAGCTGGGACATGACTTATTAGGGTGACTGTACATATATAAATTTGGCAGCTTGTTCCACCCTCCTTATAGCTACTCCTGATTGGTTAACCCTCTCATAATTCTAGGCATGCATTACTTTTAAACTTCATGGCAACTATTAGACAATTCTATTTACTTAGGAAGGTCAAAGGGTTAATTGACCACTTGCGAGTTTCAGGCTATAAGGAAGTTGGAGCCGTAAACATCGATATGAAGCAAATGCAATAATAATGTACGTTTCTAATGGATAAATAGTATGCTGAATTGGGTTTTATGTATTTATAAATGTACTACAACTGTATTTTAGCTGGTAATTAATTATGTTAAATATCGATGTCTACAGCTCCAACTTCCTTATAGAACGAAACTCGCAAGTCGGGAATTGAGATAGTCTTTACAGTACTCTTTTAACTTCCACAGATCATGCCTCAACTGTATAAAACCATCTAATGATAGCCAGAATAAACTGTTACAGACAAAATGCATCATGGTACTGTATACATTACTGAAAAGATTAAGATCAAAAGTGCATCTATCTATCTATCTATTGCCTGATGCCGCGATCCCCAAAGGGGTGGCCACGAACGAACCGCCCCCATGCACCTCTGTCCCCAGTCAGTCAACGCCCCTCCCCCCAACCAGCACCGCCTTCGTTCATATACTTCATCACTCCATCCTTCCACCTCTCGTTTGGTCTACCTCTCCCTCTCTGTCCCTCCACCTCGCTCTCGTACACCCTCTTAGTAATTCTTTCGCTTTCCATACGTTCCATATGGCCGAACCATCTCAAGTTGTTCCTTTTCACACTTTCCAGCACATCTACCTCCACACCACACCTCCTTCTTACTTCCTCATTAGTCTGTCTATCCCTCCATGTAACTCCGCACACACTTCTTAAGTAATTAATTTCCACTGCTCTCACTCTTGGTCTGAGTCTCTCAACCAACGTCCATGCTTCGCTTCCGTAAGTCAGTGTCGTGCATAAATATATTAAATCAATATGGGATCCGGATGGATGGGACTCGTTAGCCTCGGTTAGCAACCCATCTAGGGGAGACAACCTTATAAAAATCCGGGTGGATGGGACTCGTCGGCCTTGGTCGGCAAACTGTTTAGGGGAGTAACCTGATACAAATCCGTACTGCTTATCTAAGTGTAAGGCAGGTTAGTGGATGGACTAGCCAAACACCACTGTAGAAAAAATAGTGTTAACAAGATACATAGAGGGCCTCGGAGTCGGACAGACCCTAAATTGAGTGGTTAATCCTGTAAGTCCTTCAGTAAACTGGCTCGGGTTGTCCCTCTTACAGGGAATGGTCCGCTTGGGGGCCTTCTGTGTATGGCCACCCTCATTAAGGGGAGTAAGGCGTCCGGCAATAGATAGATAAAATCAGGAGAAACTGTATGGAGAAAGGTAAAAAAAACTGCCATGATAACTTGAACCCGCTATAATATCCCAACTAAAAATACTCTACTATAATACCACCCCCAACTAAAAAAACAAAAAAACATATATAAATACAATTTAATAAAATATGAATGGGGTATGTGCCAGAGTATATAGATAGATAGATAGATAGATAGACAATACCAATCTACATTATACTTATACATGGGTTTCTTTTCATTATTGGGTTGACAAAACATTCAGCTTAAGAAGAACCTCTAAAATTCAAATAGCCCAGGTTATTTTACATAATCTTGGAACTCCTACAAGGTTTTTCTAAGGTGAATAAACTAGTCATTATGAGAAGTCTAAATTCCTGAATCCAAAAAGACTTGAGGAATTTTACAGACAAAAACTGTAGTTCTATTATAGTTCTTCATACAGTAAAATCTCATATCTCGAATGCAATACAGACCGAAAAAAAATGTTCGAGATCCAATGCAAATCTTTTGTAGGGAAAAATACAATAGGGACCAATGAGTCTGCAAGTATACCACACCAGATCTGACAAGGACCACTTTTGATACTTCAAAATCAGACAAATAGCATTTCGCATTTCACATGGGCCGGGGAAATGCTGGAGGCCCCTAATGATCTTTGGTCTCGGAGTCTTCTCCTGGGCAACCAAGATGTGTGTGAGTTTGTGTTTTATTTTTTGAGTTGTGTTGTCCCTGTTCGGGCTCTGTCTCGAGGCGGCCACCCCCAGCTATAGGGTATGTGCCTGTGTATATATGTTATTCTCAGTCTTTCTTCTATTCAACAGCTGAGCTCTGGAACTCTCTTCCAGAATCAGTCTTTCCCTCTTCCTATGACTTAAATTGCTTCAAACTCCGTGTGTCCAGGAATTTTGGCTCAAACGTCCCTTGATTTTGGCCCTGTCACTTTTTCAACTCTGGGGGAGGCACTTGCCTAAGGGAGTTCTGCCTTTTGTCTCCTTCACTCACATAGAAAAAAATATATAATTATAAAAAATCTAGGTGTACTGTAGGAGTTACTGCGACTCGATAATGAGTACTGTGCATGCGTGCATCCTTATATGTGTGTGTGCGGGGAGGAAGGGGGTATAGGGAATGACATAACGTCCAGCCGATCAAAAACTTATGGTACGTACGAGCACATGTGTGTATCACCCCATTCTCCATACCCCTCCCTCCCTGCAGACACAGACATGCACACACACAAGCACTTATATCGATCGTGTGGATAATACATCACACTCCATATCCCCTCCCTCCCTGCAGACACACACTGGGGGACACATGGGCCGGGACATTTTTCTACCAAAAAATTTACAAATTTATCTCAAAGGGAGGGTCTTAGCAGTATTATTTTAAGCTTGATGGAGGACTAGGGAGCAAAATAAGAACCTAATCTTGACCCATACACTTTTCCCATAACATACATTACCACAATTTGTCATGCACTAAAGTATTATAGGTTCGGTTAATGCGACGTCCTAAATAGTAGGCTACTCTTTACATAACTTAGTAGCCTAAATATACAGTATACGGCAATAGTGTTTGGCGTGAATTAGTAGGCTATGTCGTGGAAATACATTCCATATGTAGTCTATAGCCTAAATATATATTGATATATATATATTCCATATACAGTAGGCTATATTAATATAAATAAGTTTTAATACTTCTAATGATAATGTGACAGGTGATATCCGAACCTTAAGAGCTATAAAATACCACATGGAACACATTAAATCGTATATATAATACAGTAAACACAAGCAAGGAAAGAAATACTGTCACTGCCTATTTTAAATGTGTAATACTTAAAGCAAGGCCTGTGATTGGCTAAACCGGGTGAGTCCGGGCCAGCCAGTCTTCTCTCTCGCTTACTTCTTGGTTTATCATTTCTTTATCTGGCTTGTGTTTACTTTATGATATATACAGTATGTTATTAAATGTGTTTCCTGTGTTCTTTAAGAGCTCTTTAGATTCGGATAGTACTGTAATTTATTAAGTAATCATTAAAATTACTTAAACATACCTAGTTTAATGAATAAATAAGGAATAATACAGATAATAAATACAGTAAATGATCAGATAGCCAATCATGAGCGTGCTGCTATTTCAACTGACTTGCACTTTTACCGACAGACGTGGATTCATGTCGCTTGTTTTATGTAATGGCGAGCAATATAGTCATACATACTGTACCTTGGTTTTCATAGATGCTCAGCTTTATCATAGGGATTGTGATGTATTAACCCCTAACTAGCGGCGCGCAACATAAGTCGAGTATAATAAATCTGGACTATCTGGCGGCGCTCGACATAGGTCGTGTGGCAATTTCAGCACGTAATGTTGCTGAGAGAGAGAGACAAGTGGTGGCAGGAGAGTAGCGAGCGTATGACTGCTCCAGACCACCGCGGCGAACCTACTGACACGAATCCCACCTCCTCCCTCCCTCGCTCCATACTGAATTGTATGGGGAAAGTGCCGAATTACATGCTTTTTGCACTCGCGTTGCGCGGTTGTTGCAAGAAAACTAGCCATCATAAAAGGATCGTTATGGTGTCATTGGAAAGCTCTGTTTATGCCCTTTCAGGGATAGATACTTGTTTTACGCTCTGGGTCTTATTTAGGCATGAAAATGATAACGTAAACAGCCCTATTTTGGCTAAAAACACCCCGCTGGGCGGTACATATAAATAGACCGCTAATCTAGTGTTAATAGCGTGACGGGAAGCTAAAACGGCCGAATTAAGACCAATTAATTTCGAAGGAAGTGAAAACGAAAGAGTGTACGGGAGATAGTGCTACGAGCAACTCTCTTCCTGCATGTGTAACCACTTTTTTGGGGTCTCAGAAAAGTTGCCCGTAGCAAAAGTTGCTTGGGTGGCAAAAATTTGGGCATGTGTAACCGCCCCTTTAGCGATGTCATCTCAACGGCATTCTACAGACAACAAAAGGTTCTACAATTTGCAAAAAAAAAAAAAAATAAAATAAAAAAATACTGCTCTAGGTGGTCTCAATCAGTAGCTACTGAATTATGAAATTTGCCTGTACCAAAAGGGCCCCGGACACAGCGATCGGGATCATATGAGGCCCCCCAGATTTCGTGGGTTAAATGTATGTAAACTAGAAAATAAAAACAAATAAAAAATAAATAAATAAATAAATAACAAAACTTTCAAATACCATGTCAGTGCCGGGAAATGTCTCAAAATTGGGCAATACTGTACGTAGAAAGTAGTGGCATATCTCAATACCACACCCTCCACTCCTTCCCCCCTACATACCCCATCCCCCCTCAACTTGACCTTATATTTTGCACAGGGTCTAGCAGTTCACGGGTTAACCCTTTAATCTTTACCGGTAGCGTCCTTTTAACTTTATTATGGCTACTATTAGACAATTTTATTCAGTTTTAAAGCGGCCTCCAGCAATGAACAGGCTTTGTACTATCTCACTTAAGCCGGAGTCACACGAGCCCTTTTTCGAGCAATTTTCACGGGCAATTATGGTCTGGAAGCTTCAAAAATTACACTTTATCAAAATTCGGCCACCTAACATAATCTACCTTCAGTCTAGTTACAAATACCAGTGCGAAAAAGTCCCGAAATATTAAAAACAAAAAATTGCTCATGGAAAATTGCCGGAAAAAGCGCTTGTGTGACAGAGGCTTACCCTGAAAGGGGTTGAAATAGGGGAGCTATCCCCCTGCCAAAGGTGGCTTTCTAGGGCCTTTCTTAGCTGATGCTGAGAGGATTGGGTTCTAGTCATGTGGTGATGGGCTGGTCTATTAGTGAGAACTGAGTGATCTCTGCCATACCCATAGCTTACTCTGACTGTTCCTCTTTTTTTTTTTTTTTTTTTTTTTTCTATGTGATTGAGGGAGGCAAAAGGCAGAACTGCCTATAGCGAGTGCCTCCCCCATAGTTGAAAGAGTGACAGGGCCAAAATCAAGGGACGTTCGAGCCAAAATGCCTGGACACACGGAATTTGAAGCAATTTAAGTCATAGGAAGAGGGAGACTGTGGGAGAGTTCCAGAGTTCAGCTGTTGAGTAGAAGAAAGTTTGAGAGTAATGTTTCACTCTTGGGTTGGAGAGTTGCACAGAGTAGGGGTGGGATTGAGTTGCAAGACGGGTACCACGTGCCCTACGTAAAAGAGGTGGTATACACTGGGAAAGCTCTGAGGAACACTGATCATTATAGTAGCGATAGAATAGCGAGAGATGAAACATTGCGGCGGAGAGAGAGAGATTGCAGAGAGTTGGTGAGTGGATCGGAGTTAATGATACGAAAGGCCTTCCTTTCAACTTTGTCTAGGAGAGCGGTGTGAGAGGAACCTCCCCACACATGTGAACAATACTCAATACAAGGACGCACTATGCCACTGTACAGAGCAAGAAGCTGTGCAGGGGAAAAGAACCCCCTAAGGCGGTTGAGCACACCCAGCTTCTGGGAGGTTGCCTTAGCAAGACTGGTAATATGGTCCTTCCAACTGAGAGATCTCAAGTGACGGCGTCTCTTCCGTGGATTGATACTGATTTATAATAAAACCTGTTTACTGCTCCAAACCTATGTTGTTAATAAAAGTAAAGGAAGAGATCAATTCTTCGATGGAGTTCATGTTATAAAAGAAAAAAGTATTATGTTTAAGTCGAAATATCGTAAATTGGTGGGAGTATGGTGGGAATTAACATAATTATGTACATTTAGTGGACGCACATGGATTCCTTGACCTAAAAAACATTGGTGTAGACCAGCAAGCTAAATTTGTACATGTTTCGATAGAAAAATGTCTCCTTCGAAGCCGGTTTTCTCCATACGATGTTGGCTCGCTATAGCTCGCCAGGAAGAAATAGACACCTGGATGGGGATAAACGTCTTAAAACAGTTGGCTGAATGGGGCCGAATGGATACAAGCCAGGGAAAGAGAGAAAAGGAGAGAAAGATAAAAAAAAAAGCCGGTGACCCCCTTTAAGCATTTTAACCCCTTCACATCCACTATGTATTTTTCATCACATTCTGGCTATCATTAGACAATTTTCTTTAGTTTGTAATCTACGAATACGACTCAAAGCAGAGCACACCACAATGCCCGTCACCCTCACATCCAGGCATGACCCTTCATATATACTGGCTCCCCGGGCCAGGCACCTGACGGACTATTATCTAGTCCAATTGGTGCCCAACCCCCTCTCCCCAACGACCGCATTATCACTCATCTATTCACAAGCATTCTCCATTCATTCCTATTGAGTACCACTTCTCTTGCCTGTTCTACAGTTATCTCTCTATCTTCCAACACTTCCTGCCATGGACATTAGTTCCAGGGCAGTAGTTCCCTTTCCAATGTTCCCTTACCCACTCTAAACCACTGTGGACACTTGATCCTCAGTGTTTTGGAGGACAAGCAGCCTAGAAGGGTCACTAGACCTGTTGTTGCTTGATTTCCTTTGTATTCCTTTGTACACTTGTACTACACAATCTCTCCATTTCAATGGAGGTCTTCCCGCCCCTCTACCTCCCCTTGTATCTGACTCATATACTCTTTGTAAACCTTATCTCAACATGTCCATACCAGCACAGCACCCTTCTGTCTACTCTGGCCGACAACAGTTCCTGCTGTCCCACCCTCCTACGTATCTCTTCATTCCTCAATCTGCCTCTACAAGTCACTCCACATATACTCTTCAAGCAGCTCATCTCAATCACATCCAACTTTTGTCTCTCCTTTGTCTTCAGAGCCCATGTCTCAGCCCCATACATCACTGTTCGTACAACTATCCCTTAATACATTGCACTTTTAGCTTTCATTCCAAGATTTCTCACCCTCCACATACTTCCCATTGCTCTGAAAACTTTCTTTCCTTCATAAATAAATATACAAATAAATTTATCGTATAAACTAGAGAGGTACTCTGGAGAGCGCGTACCTACGCTGGCGGAGGTATGCGGTTTACCAACTGCCTACTAAATGGAATAAGTTCTTCCTTGGTGCATATTCTATCAACCCCCTAAATTCCCTGAACATCGGTTCATAAAGCCGTCTGTTGGTGGAGGTATGCGCTCTACCGATCACCTCTTAAATTGAATCACTTCTTCCTTGGCGCATATCCTATCTGCCCAACAACTTCCGTGAAATTTGGTTCATATGTTTTTTATTTATCTTGTTTATAAATATACAGACATACGGAAGCAAAAACATAACCTTTGTCCAAAAACGGAGGTAATAATATAAACAGTATTTATCTAACCTGAGTGTGGAAGTGCGTCATCTCCTGGCCCAGCAGCTGACCAAACTTGCTGAGGACATCCTTGTGCCAGGAGTCGTACTTGAGTGACACCTCGCTCTGCACCCTAGCGTAGTCTACTACGATGGGGCCAATGTTGCGACGCGTGTCAGAAGTGTCGAAGGTGGTGCGGCACTGCTTGATGTCCTGCAGCAACCTCATCCACCTGTAAATAATATATAAGTTACCATAAACCACACACTTTGGAGAGTACTGCAGAGAAATTTAGGAAGAGGAGGGAGGGGATGGAAATCAATGAGGCACCAAACGTGATTTGTGTGATTTGTAGTTTATTTTTAAGTCCCACAAAGCTTAGTACCGGTAACATGACGGCCGACTGAAGACAGAACCCGACCGAATAACACAAAACAGAAAACCTATATTAACCCTTCCTACCCGGGCTGCCTTAGGTAAGGACAGCACGAAAGAAGGGCCGCTACCCGGTATGCCTTATCTAAGGCATGAGCTTAATAGCCTAATTAAGCTTGGTCCGAACGCCGTGCGTACGACGTATGTCAACAAACCCAAGCGTTCGTCACCGCACCTCCGAAAACAAGAAGGAGAAGACTCCTCAATGTTATTGTTCGGACGTCATGACGAAATTAGTGTCTAAAAAGCCCCCATATTGGCAACATCTCTGCAATATTGGCTCCACTGAAATCGTCATCACAACTGAACCAGTTGACTTACAGAGCTCTACTAAATGCCAAAATACAGATTGAAAACCGCCCTACGATTATAGATGTCTTAGCACAAAATTACCCTGCTTTGACACCCTGCAGATGTTAATGTTTGGACTGAATACCTGATCTTTTGGACTCCCACCTCGCTCTTTTTAAGTTTGTCCGAAAAAGAGGTAAAGTCTGGACAATATACCCAAATGAGAGTTTCTGGCTAAAAGGAAGTTGAAGCCGTAAACATCGATATAGAACAGAAATGCAGTAATAATGTTGATTTCTGATTGATAGGAAGTAGAATTTTAGCTTTGTGTATACTGTATATAAATGTACAGTACTACGACCGTATTTTACTTGTATATTCCGCTAAATATCGAAACTTAAAGCTCCAACTTCCTTATAGCCTGAAACTCGCAAATGGTCAATTCTCGGATCCCCAAGGTTCAAAAGAGAAGAGTTTTACTGTACAATTATAAGCACTAATTTGAATCTGTATCGAACTCGAAGACTACTATATCCCAGATGATTCAGAACTTGGATTTAACCCATGAATTTCTAGAACATGTGCAAAATAAAAGGCCAAGTTTAGAGAGAGAGAGAGAGAGAGAGAGAGAGAGAGAGAGAGAGAGAGAGAGAGAGAGAGAGAGAGAGAGAGAGAGAGAGAGAGAGAGAGAGAGAGAGAGAGAGAGAGAGAGAGAGAGAGAGAGAGAGAGAGAGAGAGAGAGAGAGAGAGAGAGAGAGAGAGAGAGAGAGAGAGAGAGAGAGAGAGAGAGAGAGAGAGAGAGAGAGAGAGAGAGAGAGAGAGAGAGAGAGAGAGAGAGAGAGAGAGAGAGAGGAAAACAAAATAACGATCCACTCATGTTGTTTGGAGGATGTGTTATGGAAAGATGCCACTACTTTCAATGTGTCACCCAAATTTCAGATATTTCCTGACATGATGGATTTTGAAGGGTTATTTTTACACATGTTTAAATGCTGTGGCTTCCAAGAAGACCTTCGTAGTCCATGGGTTAAAGATTCAAATAAGGAAGTAAGGAAGATGTGGGTTTGCTTCAAGGAGATGTGGAGGGCATGAATGGATGGTCTGAGCATTGGTTAATGCCTTTTCATCCAAAAAAATGCAAGTACATGCGGATTGGGACAATCAAGATAGACAAGGTAGGATACAGTATATATGAAGCGATGGAGGAAGTGAATGCAGAAAAGGATATACAGTAGGAGTAGTGATAGACAATAAGTTAAATTTCTCAGAACATTTAGCGGAAAAGATAAACAAAGCCAATAGAATTGTAGGGCTGATAAGTAGGACATTTGTGTCACTTGATGAAGAAATATTCAGGAATCTCTATACAGCGCTGGTTAGGCCGCACCTGGAATATGCGAACCAGGTGTGGGCTACTTGCACTGCTGCGGTCGTTCACGGTGTTGGCGGCGGCGGTAGCAGACGCAACATTTTTACTATTCTGTATTTTTGATTTATAATCAAACTTCAAATCTTGTCTTCCCCATGCTTTATCAAGATTACTTTCAAACTCCCTTATCGGAGATGCGCGGCGTCGGTCCAGCCGGCTGTTGTTTAAATGCGTCGGACGGACGCCTCGCACACCAAGCTTACAGGCTTTCAAGCTGCCGGAGCCCCAGAGCCCTACCGGGTAGCTCGGGGTGTGTTTTTTATGGGTGCCTCAGAGCCCTTCCGGGTCTGATCGGTTAAGAGATTGAAATAATACACAACTTTCATTCAGAAGAGGCCAAACCGCAATTGCCTGAAAAAATTGCCGGAAAAAGTGCCTATGTGACACCGGCTTAAATTAGGTTTCAACCCTTTCTTTACGATGAGGTCTTTTACATTTTACTCGAGCTAACTAGATGATATTATTCAGTTTATTAAAATAAAGAGCTCTCGTAATCAAGGAGTTACCGGTATGAATTCATTCAAGTGACTCCTTCAATACGATTACATCTTTGTAATTATATTTGGTTATTGTAAATAACACTAAAGTTGCCACTGCATTAATGTACCTTAAATCACCAGTGTAGTGAGAATTTGACACTTGCGAGTTTCAGGCTACAGTATAAGGAAGTTGGAGCCGTGAACATCGATATTAAACAGCAATGCAATAATAATGTACATTTCTGATGGATAAATGTTATGTTGAATTGAGTTATATATATGTATAAATGTACTATGACCGTATTTTAGCTGTAAATTCTGTTAAATATCATTGTCTACTGTACAGCTCCAACTTCCTTATAGCATGAAACTCGCAAATGGTCAATCTATAGAGAACATTATTCCAGCAATTTCCTTGTTGATTCAAGTTGCAAGAAATATTAGGATGATAGGGTTGGTGATGATAATTTCTTCAGTGATTCAGCTAGAAAGGACAATACTGTAATGCATTAATGACTTTAGTATCGTTTACTTTAACACCAGGCGGTTTTATTCAGTTTAACATATATTCAAGTGGCTAAAACACACAGCACTAGTAGTATTAGTTGCTTTATGAACCATTCCACCAAGGCATAATCTATATGTAGTTCCGAAGAAGTGGCCTCCTCCACGATACACTTTCTGGTTCCAGGGACGGCAAGGGAGACGCACTCGACCACTTTAAGTTTACGTTTATGTTGTTGTTGTTGTTGTTGTTCCCCAAGCTGCCTGGCCGAACAGCCCCAAGGCCCCGAGCAATTCCAAGGCCATAACCGAGCGCCCCCACAGAACCCTCCCCGCCGACCACAATAAAGCCTGGGTGACCGAAGCCACTCCATGGCGGGGGGCTGAGGAGGGTGCGGAAACGCCCGGGAAACCAAAGCCCCACCCAGGGCCCTGTGCCCCTCAGCAATTATGAAGAGAAAGTTGAGGGGCAATGGAAAAATGTGACGCTTTGGCTTCCAATTTTGGTAGATTGGGAGGTCAATCCACGGAAGAGACGCCGTCACTTGAGATCTAGAAAATATATAAGTTAAAGGAAAAGTCAGAGTAAGCTATGGGTATGGCTCAGCTCTGAGATTGCTCAGCTCTCACTCTGATAGACCAGCCCATCACCACTTACGTTTATGTTCACGACTTTAGTGGTTCGGTCTGCGGTCGCGCGATAACTTTCACTATTGCGTATCACCAAGTTCGTTCATCGTGTAAGTGTCGTCGATTTTTTCACTCTTTTGACCAAGATTCGCACTAGAGGTACGGTACTGTAAAACCACGGTCGATCATCACTTTATTGCTGCTTTAACCCTAGGGATCCGGGAGGCCTCATATGAGGCAAAATGGTAAAAAAAAAATCGCCGCTATAATCATCAAAACTCGGCAACCACGCGTTGTAGCGACGTCATCTCTACGGCATTCTACAGACAACAAAAAGTTCTACAATTTGCAAAAACATTGACTGCTCTAGGTAGTCTCAATCAGTAGCTACTGAATTATGAAGTTGATTTTACCAAAATTCATATGAGGCCCCCCGGATCCCATGGGTTAAGGTGGTGGGTGTCACAGGAGCGCATTTTCCGGCAAAACTTCTCAAATTGACTAATTCCTTGAACGTGACTACAGTGCGTTAGTATGTGTGAGATTAGTTTGCTTGGGAACCAGATTAACTTGCTCATGTAGTGATGTACACCCTATGTGATGGATTGTGTTCTTTTATTTATAAATAATTATTTTACTCAAGCGTTGTTTCCACATAGCGATTTTGATTCGTTGTTTTGTCTTTTTACTGTGTTCGTATATGTTTTGGTTTGTTTATTTTGCAAGTTTTACATTATAATCTTCGATGAGCAATTTTTGTGAGGCTCTTTCGCATTAGAATCGGAAACTAGATTGAAAGTAGATTACATACATTGAGTAGTTTAATTCATATGGATGACCTAGATGTGTGTGAATTTGTATTTTGTTTTTGTGTGTTCATTGTTTTCTGCTGTGTTGTCCCTATTCTGGCTCTGTCTTGAAGCCCCCCCCCAAAAAAAAAAGAAAAAAGTGGGGATTGGCCTTGAGTACTGTACAGTATATAGAATTTTAATTGATATGGAACTTACATTTTGAAGCTGCCAGACTACAATTGCTCGTAAAAATTGCTTGTGTGCCACCACCTCTATCCTTCAAGTTTACTGATCAATGAAGGAAACTGAGAACATGTCAACTAATTTTTAACTGCAGCAAACTATACAACTTAATTTGAATCATCGTTTTCAACACAAGAGGCTCACTTTTATTCCCAATATTGGAATCTTTATAATAAATAATAATCTTGGTGTGTTGTGAAGCAGAGGGGAAATGAGGGTGGGACATGACTAAAGTTCTACACCATTTTCTTCATCTCCACATCAGCCAATATATTTTACGTAACCCAGTTCTGAGCATCCGACCTACCAAATTAGAACTTAGCTCTGTATTGTTACAAACACTAGAGGGTTTAATGACCCTCCAATAACCAAATAAGGCAAACCTCTTATTTGGTAGTAGCCTTGGAGTATTCAATTCATATTATCACCAAACTACCAATTAACTTACAAATAACCCTAATTAATGAAATCAATGAAACTAATGAATACATGTGGAACCTAGGGTACTCACACCAAAATTCAGTGCACTAACCATTACGCTCTCCAGACAGTTAAAGGTTTATGCACAAGCTCACGATGTAAATCTTTGTATAAATACATCTCATCCGCTTTCAAAGAGCGAAATTGATTTATTGGTAACCACTTGCGCGGTCAAACCAATGTCTTCTCCAGGCTGGTGGCGGGCTCGTTAGTTTTATCATCCAGTGTAAGTAAAGTTATACTACTGATACCGATAGTCAGGCTGATAATAAGGGATTGCTGTATACATACATACATCAAATTTTAAGACTGAGTGCTCCACACATACGTGCAGTTTCAGTCTCCTGTCCTAATGGCGGCGTTCCAGGCAACCCTGTTAAGGGCTGCTTCACTTGTCAAGTTTTTGGATTTGAGATCAGTACGTATAATCCGATCCCAGGTCTTCCTCGCTCCACCCCTTGGTGCAGCTCCCTCTACAATTACAGACCTGCATTTTGTTCATCCATTCTCTCCACATGTCCTTACCATCCCAGTCTACTTGTTTGTACACATCACTTCGCTAATACTCTTTATATATCTACTGTATGTACTAAAGGACTGAGAGAACATAATCAAATATACTATACTGTACTGCAGCAACAGCATCAACAAAAACGACAACACCAGCGACAACTACAACAATCCAAACTAACCCAGCAGCAGCATTCATATCAAAGGCAACACCAGGTGTGGCAGCAGCAGCGACCACAACAGCAACAACACCGAACACAACAGCAATCTTTATCGTCGGCAACGAGAGAAGATAATACAGTGCCAGCTACACCATCCTCAAATTTACCTACACAAACTGAACCAAATGAAGGAGCCAATGCAAGGGAAAACCCATGGACTATGGTGAAATGGGTGAATGGCAAGCCTCGCTACTCTAGGGAAGGCGAGCAGGTTCACCCTAGACCGAGAAACCAGCCAGGAATTAAAGGTAGGGTCAAGGATACTGGCCTCAATACCATCAAAAGGCCCCGACTAGCTAGGGTGTTTGCCACAGGATTCAACCCTAGTGTTACTGCTGAGAATCTCAAGACATACTTGGCTGATAATCTACATATAAATATAGAGGTAAGACAGCTGACCACCCTCTCCAGGTCCACTACCTGTGCCTCCTTTTGTATAACTAGCGAATGTCCAGATCCAGATGTTTTCATGAATCCTGACCTGTGGCCAGAAGATGCATATGTCAACTGGTACAGAGAACCAAGACAATATCCCAATGAGGACAGTGCAGAGGCTTCTGGGACTTGGAGGCATCGCACACCACTATCCAACTCGCAGTAATGGAGGGGATACCAACAACAGCAGCAAGTATAAAAGTAACTTCATACAATTGCAGAGGACTCCCCAAAACAAAGAGGAATCTCCTGTTGCGACCTGACATCGTATCTACATTAAGGACCAGTGACATAGTCTGCCTTCAGGAAACCTGGTACACAAAACAGGACTTAGGTAATTTGAACATATTAGATAAAGATTTCCATGGGTACGGGGTCTCCACTACGGACACACGTGATGGTATTGTGGCAGGTCACCCCCCAGGGGGAGTTGCAATAATGTGGAGATCGTGCCTAGATAGTGTAATTAAAACCATTGAGACAAATTTAAGCTGGTGTGCGGGAATACAGCTGGAAGTGGGACACAGAAAATTTGCAATATTTTGTGTTTACTTACCGTATCAGTGTGCAGAAAATGAAGAACTTTATTTGGAAAAGTTAGGGGAGCTTGGTGGCCTAATTTCTGAATTAGAGATAACGTGTTACTCAGTGGTAGGTGATTGGAATGCTACCCCTCACAAGTTGGGTGGTTCCATGTTTGCTAAACATATGTTAAGGTTTTGTGAGGAGCAAGGTTTAATTTTGTCCTCCAAAAACCTGCTTCCAGAAAATAGCTATACATATGTTAGTGAAGCATGGGAGACCAGGTCGTGGCTTGATCATGCAATCTCTAGCTCTGACTTTCATGACTCTATCTCAGAAATGGCCATAAGATACGACATTACGGATGACGACCACATACCTATAGAATTAACAATCCAAATTAATAAAGCACCGGAAATAACAGAAACTAGCAATAGCATCAAGGCAAAAGTTCCATGGAATGTAATCTCAAATGAAGAGTGCCAAATGTACTGTGATAAAACCAAGGACTTATTAAATAGGGTGCAATATGATGGTAATGGTGTAGCACAATGCAGGGATCCAAAATGTAGTGATGCACAACACAGAAAGGACATTATTAAATTTTACAATAGTATAATAGATTCTTTATCAAAAGCGGGGGAAAGTATTTTTAATAGCCGTAAATATAAGTCCTCATTCAATAAGCCAGGTTGGCAAGACTATGTGGCTGACCTGTATCAGGCCTCCAGAGATGCTAGGTCTCATTGGCTTGAAGTAGGTCAGCCTAGACAGGGGCCTATATTTGAACTTCACAAAAGAGCAAAGGCTAGGACCAAATATGCCATTAGATTTATTAAGCAAAATGAAAACCAATTAAGGAAGGAAGCCCTTGCAAAGAGTCTGGCAGAAAAGGATACTAACTGTTTTTGGAAGGACATCAGATCCATGCAAAATTGTAACACACCATTACCTGTCAGTGTTGAGGGGGTTACGGGTGAAGAGAACATTGCTGACTTATGGAAAACTCATTTTAAGGAACTACTTAACAGTGTAAACCAAAGGTCTACTAATGGTGCAATTCAATATGTGAAAGATAGTAATTATGAAGACATTAAAGTGACTGAAAGTGATCTTGAGAATGCCATAAGAAAACTTAACCTAAATAAAGCTTGTGGGCTGGATGGTATATATGCAGAACATCTTAAATATGCAGATAAGTTGTTAATAGATAAACTTAGTTCTTGCATCACCAGTCTATTTACGCATGGTGTCCTGCCGGAGTCTATGATATCCGTAATACTTGTTCCTGTCATTAAAGATAAATCAGGTAAAATTACAGCAAAAGACAACTACCGCCCCTCAACTTTCTCTTCATAATTGCTGAGGGGCACAGGGCCCTGGGTGGGGCTTTGGTTTCCCGGGCGTTTCCGCACCCTCCTCAGCCCCCCGCCATGGAGTGGCTTCGGTCATCCAGGCTTTATTGTGGTCGGCGGGTAGGGTTCTGTGGGGGCACTCGGTTATGGCCTTTGAATTGCTCGGGGCCTTGGGGCTGTTCGGCCAGGCAGCATGGGGAACAACAACAACAACAACAACCGCCCAGTAGCACTTGCTAGTGTGGTGAGTAAGGTAGTTGAAATGATAATGCTAGAAAGAATGTCTGCATATATTGTCACCAGCAGCAATCAGTTTGGCTTTAAGAAAAATCACGGCACAGACCAATGCATATATGTGCTGAAAGAAGTGATTGATACATACAACAAACTAAATAGCTCAATTTTCTCTTGTTTTCTTGATGCAAGTAAGGCTTTTGATAGGGTGTGTCACAAAACCTTATTTGAAAAATTAGTTACCAGGGGAGTGCCTAGCTATATTGTTAGGATACTTATTTTCTGGTATGCTAATCAAAAAATGTGTGTAAGATGGGGCAACATCCTGTCAGGCTCTTTCGCCGTAACCAATGGTGTTAGGCAGGGGGGGATATTGTCTCCGTATCTTTTCAACGTCTACATGGATGATCTTAGTCTGGAGCTGAACAAGACTCGCACTGGGTGCTGTATTGGCAGCACCATTGTAAATCATCTCATGTATGCTGATGACCTAGCCTTAATCGCGCCCTCTGGAGCAGGACTGGATAAATTATTAAGAGTATGTGAAAAATTTGGAATCGAACATTCAGTCAAATTTAATCCTATAAAGAGCAATATCATAATATTTAAATCTAACCTTCTATTGAAATCAAAGCTACCTAAATTCCATTTGTATGAAGAAATTATAGAAGAAGTAAGTAAAGTAAAGTATCTAGGACACTATATTTCATGTGATCGCTCAGATGATGAGGATATGGGTCGTCAGCGAAGGCAACTTTACATGCAGGGAAATTCAATATTAAGAAAATTTCATATGTGCACATGGGATACAAAAATAACATTGTTCAACTCCTACTGCTCACCAATGTATACAGCACAACTATGGTGGAACTATAAGAAAATAACAGTGAATAGACTAAGTATCTCATATCACAATATCATGAAAATGTTTCTGGGGCTCTCAAAATATGAGAGTACAAGTACGCTATGTGCCTATATGAACTTACACTGTTACAAATCACTCATTAGAAAGCTAACATATAAATTCATTCAGCGCCTTAACACTTCTGAGAACAGGATCATTAAAATGCTACAAACTCCAAGCATAGTGTACACCTCCAGGATCCAGGCACACTGGAGGAAGTTGCTCTATATTTAACCTTAAGTAATGATTTCAGGTCTGCTACTCTACAGAATTAGCATACCGGTACTGATCCTCATAGTGCAGTACAGTACCGATATTCCTACACTGTACTGTAGCAACATACTGTACCGGAAGCTAAATGATGTGAGGCATGGTACTGTACACAATTAGGACAGTGGTTTTGGTAACACAGTAGTTTGATGACCACTGTTTTTGGTTGAGGCAGTGCTGTGAACTACATGATAGCAAGCTGGGTATTATTTAATTTGTTTTTATTTTATGTAGCCTATGTACAGTAGCTTATATATTTATATATATTTATGTTACCGTAAGGTATATATGGACCCCAGTATGGTCCCCTCTGTACTGTGTGAGTCTGAAATAAAGTATTATTATTATTATTATTATTACTGTACTGTACTATTAACCCCTTCTGTACCGGCGACGACTGTTTTATTGGATATCAGCTACATTTATACAATTTTATGAAGCTTTGGAAGGATATATGGTAGCAAAAAGGATTAATTGAGCTAGTCTGTAGCCTTTTAATAAGTAGAAATCCTTCCTAAGCTGAAGAAAGTTGTCTAATAGTTGCCAGAAATTCATGAAAAGTGCAATCGGGGGTACGGTAATAATTGTTGTCATAGATTCCAGTGGTTTTTGCTCAACAAGTGTTATTGGTATCTTTATAGTTACTGGGAAAAGTGCTTATCCCTCAGAGTATTAGTCAGTGTTCGAAACTTTGTGAAATATCTGACAACACTTATTAACTTCGACCAGTAAAGAAGGGGTTAAAATACTACACATTTTATCTATAACCAACCTTAACATCATCACTCTCTTCAATAAGCACCGTGACTTGATCAATCTTAAACGGCTTCTCTCCATCGTGGTCTTTCTTGATCTTGTTGAGGTCAATGAGTGTAGGGGCCAGCTTTGCAACGGACCCTGGTCCCTGGTGGTGGTTGTATAGGGGGAGGTAGGGGTTCTCCGCTGGGTCCCAGGGGTGTGCCGTCTGCCGAGGTGTTGAAGATTGGTGGGTGGTTTGTTTTGATGACACTGCTACCCGAGTTGCCATTTAGTGTACCTCCCTGGAAAGTGAAAACATTGTATTTAGTTATTTTAACGGGGCAGGGGGCTAGGAATCCTCCTCCCCTTGTATACCGGTAATTCTCCTACTCAACGAGACAGAGAAAGGGGTGAGGGAATGCGAAAGTGGTCCCGGACCCTGAGAATAGGGACTTTAAATGTTGCTTCTATTCGGGCTCTGTCTCGTGTTGGCCACCCCCAGCAATGGGGTATGTGCCTGAGTATATACATGGTATGGTCAGTAGCGTGTCAGACTACTGATCAAAGGGTCGGCAGATCGATCCCAAGCCGTGCCATTTGTAGACGGCATGAGTTTGGGCAGCTCGATCTAGCGATTTGTGGCAAATGTCCAGTTAAGACCCTGTAACAAGGGCACGTCCTAGCACTGTCAATCAAGGGAGTGCACAGCGTTAAAAACTGCATCATCAACCTAAACACCAGGATGTTACCGGTAGTGAATAGGTAATTGTATGAATGTACAGTACTGAAAAGGATAATACTGTACTATAGGTAGCACTGTCGAACTTGACAATAAACTTAACCCTTTAACAACTTCTCATAACTCAAAATGAATGTAAGCAGTCGAGCTGACATATCTATTCACCAGGAAATAGGTGTGGATATTAACAGCCAGTTTGCTCTAGATCCTTTTGAGTTATGAGAAGTTAAGGGGTCAAGATTATTGTCAAGTTTGTTGGCGCTACCTATACCTGTGCTGGGATGGGGTTGAAGAGGTTGGGGTCTGGGTCTGGGTTGGTGCCCCGGCAGGAAAGTGTCGCTGACAGGCGTGGACGGCTGGTCTGCCTGGCTCCAGACCCAACACTGTCACCCACCGCCCGTAACACTCACTATCCTTACTGCGTTTGGCAGAGTACACAACCACATCTACGGGGAAAGTAAATAGCAGATTAACAAACCGGAGCAAGTTTGTATGAAGACTTGAATGAATATGAGAACGAATACAAGAACAATAACATGAAATGGCATCTTTTAGGCCATTTTATCACTTCCAAAGACGTAATTTGAACTACAAGCCATAATTTTGGCTATGCATCTACAATAATAAATAGTAAAAAGAATGAACTCTGCTATAGTTTGACACCCTGGTAAATAGCATTATCTTTATTAACCCAATAAGCATTATTCATCATCAATCAGAGTAGGGAGGAGGCTGTAGGCACTAGTCAATAAGCATAACATGACATATTACAGTAATTTCTGGCTATCTTTACACAATTCTATTCAAGTGTTGAGCTGGCTATGTACCCCTTCAATTTTTAGAGGTCCTCCTAACTTAAATGAAATTGACTAATATTGCTCATAATTTAATACAAAATTACATAATGGTATACTGGTACAGGTGTCCCTCGATATACAAATGGGTTACGTTCCTAAAAACCGATCTTAAATAGGAAAATCGTATAGCAAACACTAAAATAAATGGAGTAAATGGAGATGCATTCTGGGACTAGCCAAAACAAAAAACTCCTAAAACCCTATAATAATATCATAAATTGAGGCTTCGCATAGTGAGGGAGACCTGTACTAAAAACTTGTAGTTCCCCCTAATTATATTTAACTAACAAGAGAAAGCTAAATCTTACTTGAGGATGAGGCTCCACAGCCAGGCACATGACAGCGTCGAGACACCACCCTTTGCTCCCCTCCTACAGACATATCTTACATCAACTCCAACACACATCTGAAAGATAGAACATATAATAATGTAAAACTTGCAAAATAAACAAACCAAAACTTGAAAGAACACAGTAAAAAGACAAAACAACTTATCAAAATCGCTATGTCGAAACAACGCTTAAGCAAAATAAAAATTCTTTATAAATAAAAGAACGTTTTACTCTACTTTACTCAGATACCGTACATTAGCAGTTCCGAGAACTGCTGCCAATCCTGAGTCACTGAGGAGGCTACAACTTGACTTGAAATGCAGTTTCAGAAGCTTAATGACCTACGCTTCAGAAACATGGCCAGTCAACGGGATGACATTAAGCAAATTATTTATAGAAATAGTAACCCCTACAAATTTATCAGAAGACTGATTTCTTTATAACCGAGTTCAATCCCACGCTCAGACACAAAGGTTTTTTGTATACACTGGTAGCTGGTATAATTTACCTTGACCAAGTAAATGGGTAATAGTGTCTGATGATAAACTTTGGTCGAGCGCTACTGAATCTCAGAGCGAGGGCTAGAGAAATGGCGCTTAGTAAGTAACCTGTGACTATGACTATGAAGGAGACAAAAGGCATTCTGCCAGTAAAGAGTGTCTCTCACAAAGCTAGAAGAGTGACAGACTTCCTTATAGCCTAAAATCGCAAGTGATCAATTGATATTGGGGAATATTGCAAGCATACTGTAAACATATTTTTGTTTTCTATGTGGATGAGGGAGACAAAAGGCAGAGCTACCTGTGACAAGTGCCGTGAATCGAACCCACGATCTTAGGAGTACGAGCCATATATACAGTACTGTATGTACATTCTATTATTCAAGAACATATTCTGAATGATTCACCTTAATATTGGAATCGATTATGTACTGGAAAAATCTGCAAGTCACTGGAAAAGTTTTGGGGAGTTACCTGTGACTCCGTGATGCAATAGGCCGGGGGATAAGAATACATGAAAAATACGAGTATATGAAAGACTATCTTACAATTAATTAATCGTAGTTATATGCTGTACTTATAACTGTCTTGACGGTGTAATGATTAGAATGTTTAAGATCTGTATGTGGTCCAGGTTCGAATCCCGGGACGATCACATGCTTTCATAAATTTCATTGGGGGGTGTTTGGTGTTTGGTGTTGGGATTGGAATTAATAAAATAAAATTAGACTACTGAGTGATATGTATTCATATCGTTTGTCAACTCGAACCAACGTAATTTGCAAAAATATCGTAAAGAGGTTAGTTCTGCCATAGACTTATTATTGAGATCGGTGACCGGTAGAATTGTCGAATTGTTTATCAAATTCGTGAAAACATTAAGGCATATGTAGATTTGAGTAGATATAATGTGACTTTAACCCCTTCTGTACCGGCGACGTCTTTTATATTTTGTTCATGCTATATTTAAACGAATTTGCGTAGTTTTAAAAGGATCTGTAGTAGTCAAAAGGGTTAAGTGAGATAGTCTGTAGCCTTTTAATGGGTAGATGTCCTTACTAAGATGAAAACAATCGTCTAATTGGTTAACCCCCACTAACACAACGCACTCATCCAAGTAAATATATACTTATAGTCTATTCGCTGTAAATAGGCGAGAAATCATGACTTCTATCTGTAACTCAAAAAGGGCCGGAGCAAATTGGCTGCACATTTCCACATCTATTCCTTGACTGACTATTCCCAAATGGTAGACATATTAACTCTATTACTCTAGTAGTTTTTTAGTTACAGAAGATAGAGGTCATGATTTATCGCCTACTTACAGCGAATAGACCAAACCAAATCTGCCTTGTATGGGCCGATCGGCTTTTTGCAGACTCCCATTTTCTTATGTTCTTATGTTCTTATCTATGTCAATCGTTCACATCAAATAATATTTCTGATTCTTTCTTGAGAGTTGTTGCCCCTGGTAAAATTTTGACCCGGGCTCGGATGCTCAAAAGATGCCATAAGTTAAAGGGAGATTTTCACTTAACCCTCCCGCCCCGGCTACGCATTACATAAATATTCCCCGAAATCCGGGTGTTTTGGCCGAAAAACGTCTAGGCTAGGCTACCGTATCATTGTTATGCTGACTGCTTCCTGCATTCCCGCGCATCCCCAAGCGTAGCTGTGTTATTTACCTGTAGAATGGCGTTAAGTAGAGCTCTCTAAGTCAAGTATTTACCTAATTTACCTAATTTCCCTAATTACCTAAGTGCTTGATTTGTGATGATGATTTCATTGGAGATAACTTTATGGCCAAAACAGCCACTTTACACTACTTTTCGATACTTAACAACAACATACAGGCACACACGAACAAGCGACGCTCTCCTTCTTGTGGCTGGAGATGCGGGGCGTCGGTCCAGCCGGCTGTTGTTTACATGCGTCGGACCGACGCCTCGCACACGAAGCTCACAGGCTTTCAAGCAATGGTACCATGTTGTACCACCCGGGTTCCTGGGGGCAAAACATAATGGTACACACGTGTACCACCCGGGGTTGAAGGGTTAAGGGGGTATTTTTCTGGACCCCCTTCTCCCTCATGCTTAGTCCATTAGTTTTGAGATTTTAAGACGTTCGACAAATTAGTTTGGCGATTGTAAGATCTTTCGCCCCATTTCTGTCAACTTTACGACCTTTCGTGCCATTAGGGTGTCGATTTTTTCCTGGCGAGCGATAGCAAGCCTGTAATTGAGGAGGAACCGGTCTTCGGCCGACTAATCAAATGAGTTAACCACGGCATAAGAAATTACACTCGTAATTCTGTCACGTGCATTAGCATTATATTTACATGTATAAGGTCACGACGAGGAACAGAACTTATGAGGCCAACTGTACTCTCCGGATGTTACTCACAGCTCTCCCAAGCCAGCCTCACCCTTCCTATTCCCACAGAACTTATGAGGCCAGCTGTACTCTCCGGATGTTACTCACAGCTCTCCCAAGCCAGCCTCACCCTTCCTATTCCCACAGAACTTATGAGGCCAACTGTACTCTCCGGATGTTACTCACAGCTCTCCCAAGCCAGCCTCACCCTTCCTATTCCCACAGAACTTATGAGGCCAACTGTACTCTCCGGATGTTACTCACAGGCTCACAGCTCTCCCAAGCCAGCCTAACCCTTCCTATTCCCACAGAACTTATGAGGCCAACTGTACTCTCCGGATGTTACTCACAGCTCTCCCAAGCCAGCCTCACCCTTCCTATTCCCACAGAACTTATGAGGCCAACTGTACTCTCCGGATGTTACTCACAGCTCTCCCAAGCCAGCCTCACCCTTCCTATTCCCACGGAACTTATGAGGCCAACTGTACTCTCCGGATGTTACTCACAGCTCTCCCAAGCCAGCCTCACCCTTCCTATTCCCACAGAACTTATGAGGCCAACTGTACTCTCCGGATGTTACTCACAGGCTCACAGCTCTCCCAAGCCAGCCTCACCCTTCCTATTCCCACAGAACTTATGAGGCCAACTGTACTCTCCGGATGTTACTCACAGCTCTCCCAAGCCAGCCTCACCCTTCCTATTCCCACAAATTATTGTATCTAGATTTTAGGAAAACATTTATCATATTACATTATATTTATATTTTCTATTTGGAATGAAAGATTTGATTGCTTTAACCCTCCCGCCCCGGCTACGCATTACATAAATATTCCCCGAAATCCAGGTGTTTTGGCCGAAAAACGTCTAGGCTAGGCTACCGTATCATTGTTATGCTGACTGCTTCCCGCATTCCCGCGCATCCCCAAGCGTAGCTGTGTTATTTACCTGTAGAATGGCGTTAAGTAGAGCTCTCCAAGTCAAGTGCTTGATTTGTGATGATTTCATTGGAGATAACTTTATGGCCAAAACAGCCACTTTACACTACTTTTCGATACTTAACAACAACATACAGGCACACACGAACAAGCGACGCTCTCCTTCTTGTGGCCGGAGATGCGGGGCGTCGGTCCAGCCGGCTGTTGTTTACATGCGTCGGACCGACGCCTCGCACACGAAGCTCACAGGCTTTCAAGCAATGGTACAATGTTGTACCACCCGGGTTCCTGGGGGCAAAACATAATGGTACACATGTGTACCACCCGGGGTTGAAGGGTTAAGCTCCGTGTGTCCAGACATGTTGACTCCAGCGTACCTCGAATTTGGTTCTCTATTAATCTTTCAACTGTGAGGGTGAGGGTGGGGGGGCGGGGGGCCTTGTTACAGGCAACTTTGTATTTTGTCTCCTTAACACACATATACAATATGATATACAAGCATAATGGTGACCACGGGATTGGGCCCATATGGGATTGGGCCCACTTAGGTAGGTTAGGTTCCAATCCCGTGGGCCCAATCCCGTATGGGCACAATTCCGTATATTCCGTATGGGCCCAATCCCATAATATACAACAAAAATTACGCGAGCGGTATAGGATTGCTTAAGATGATCGATGATTTTTAACCCAATTTATCTCATATTAGTGTTCGCATACGTCTTTTAACCCTTATTTAGCGGCGAGCAACATAAGTCGAGTTAAATAAAGCTGGACTATGTGGCGGCGCTCGACATAACTCGAGTGGCAATTTCAGCACGTAATGTGGCTGAGAGAGAGAGACAAGTGGTGGCAGGAGACTAGCGAGCGTATGACTGCTCCAGACCACCGCGGCGAACCTACTGACACAAATCTCAGCTCCCTCCTCCCTCTCTCACTCGCTACATACTCAATTATGTACTGAAAGTACCGAATTACCTGCTTTTTGCACTCGCGTTGCACGGTTATTGCAAGAAAACTATCCATCATACAAGGATCGTTATGGTGTCATTCGAAAGCTCTGTTTATGCCCTTTCAGGGATAGGTACTTGTTTTACGTTCTGGGTCTTATTTAGGCATGAAAATGATCACGTAAACAGCCCTATTTTGGCTAAAAACACCCCGCTGTGCGGTACACATAAATAAACCGCATAGGCCGCTCGTAAGGTGTTAAGAACACGGTCTCTCTGAATTAAACGTGACAACATTATACGTATTACCGTTTTCTTTTCTTATTTTGTTATAGAAAAACCTTCATATGCTATTATACATTTTAGACGAATAACACACACACACACCCAAAGCCAAAGGTTACTACAGAGCAGTATAATTTCTAAATAAATAAATTATTCAAGCATGAATTGACCGGATGGTGAGATGAGTCAATGACATAATTATATACTGTATATACATACTGTACATACAAACATACATACATACCGTAAATACATACATACATACATACAGTACATAGATACATACATACTGCACAGTACATTATTATACAAGTAGAAAATCACGAGACAAACGATACATTTGATCCAATAGGTAGCACCAACTAACTTGACAATAATCTTGATATCTGACCTCTCTGTGTCGCAAAAGGGCCTAGAGCAACTGGCTGTAAATATCCACACCTATTTCCTGGTGGACTCTTCCCAAATGATAGAAACGTCAGCCTAATTGCTTTCATTAATTTTGAGTTATAAGAAGTTAAGGGGGCAACAATTATTGTACAGTTCGCTGGTGCTACCTACAGTTATTAACCCATACAGTACCAGTGACGTCCTTTTCATCATATTCTGGCAACTAGTAGACGATTTTATTCAGCTTAGGAGGGACCTCTTGCAATAAATAATAAGGCTTCAGACTATCTCAACCAACCCTTTTAAGTACCACAGATCCTTTAAGCTGCCTAATATCGTCTAAATATAGCTAGAATAAAATATAACACATGTCGCTGGTACTCAAAGGGTTAAGCTATGGAGCTGGGACAAATGCTATTTAACACTGGCTGTATTTAAAGTTTTGTGTTTTCCTGAACCCCTTCCTCCCTCATGCTTAAGCCTCATTAGTTTTGAGTTTTTAAGACCTTCATCCCATTATTTTGCCGAGTTAAAGACCCATCGCCCCATTTCGTAGTCAATTTTAAGGCCTTTCGTGTCATTTAGGTGTTGATGTTTTCCTGGCGAGCAATAGCAAGCCTGCACTTTATAATAATTAACCCTAGAAGGGGAGAGAGAGACCCTACCCCTCTCTGTCTGTCTGTCTGTTTGCCTGTCTCTCTCTCTCACACACACACACACAATGACGTAATTTCTCCTGGTCTCTCAGTTCAACGAAAACATACGCCCTCTCAACACCAAACACCTCCCAATGAAATTAATGAAAGCATGTGATCGTCCCAGGATTGGAACCTGGGTCACCACATACAGATCTTAAACACCCTAATCATTACACTATCAAGACAGTTAAAGGTTTATGCACAAGCCTACGACATATTATCCATTCTCCAACACCCCTGTTGGAAACAGGGGTGTGTGATGTCCCCGTGGTTGTTTACTGTATATATGGATGGAGTTATGAAAGAAATACTATCAAGAGCAGTGGATGTTGGTGTATCCTAATAGCCTAATAGCTGTATGTCCTAATAGCTGACAGTATGCAGGATGCTGAGGCCAAATTCAGAAAGTGGAGAGAGGGCATGGCGAGCAAGGGTTTAAGAGTCAATATTAACAAAACCAAGGTTATGCATTGTAGTTTGAGACGAGGCAATGTGGAAAAGAGCGGTGCATACCCATGTGCAGTGTGTGGAAAGGGAGTGGGCGTTAACTCAATTCAATGTAGCATCTGTCGATGTTGGGTACACCATGGGAGTAAGCGCTGTAGTAGAATAAAGGGGCCCCTGCCGAAGGATAAGTCAGAAATAGAGAAATTTGAGTGCGTAGTGTGCAAAGGCGAGCTTGTGTTAAGTGATGATCCTGTGGCTGTGAATTTTGGAAATGAGTCTTTGGAGCTGGTGAACAAGTTTTGTTACCTAGGAGATACCATCTCTGCCGGTGGTGGGGCCGAGGCTGCCACTGTTGCTAGAATTAGGTGTGGCTGGGGGAAGTTCAGAGAATTGATGCCAATCCTGACCATGAAAAGAATGCCTCTCCCCCTGAAGGGAAAGGTGTATGCCTCATGTGTTAGAAGTGCAATGACGTATGCCTCAGAAACATGGGCCGTTAAAGTAGAGGATGTCAACAGAATGGAGCGTAATGAGATGAGAATGGTGAGATGGATGTGTGGGGCCAGGCTACAGGATAGAATAACAAATGTTGAGCTGAGGAGACGTTTAGGTATAAAGAGTATTAGCGAGGTGATGCGTACAGGTAGACTGGGATGGTATGGACATGTGGAGAGAATGGATGAACAAAATTGGGTGACAAAATGCAGGTCTGTGATTGTGGAGGGAGCTGCACCAAGGGGTGGACCGAGGAAGACCTGGGATCGGACTATACGCGCCGATCTCAAATCCAAGAACTTGACAAGTGAAGCAGCCCTTAACAGGGTTGCCTGGAACGCCGCCATTAGGACAAGAGACTGAAACTGCACTTATGTGTGGAACACTCAGTCTTAAAATGTTATGTATGTATGTATATGTATGTATGTATCGCTGAAAAGGGAGGGAATTGAGTGGAAGCTACCTATACTGCTGTTTGCGGATGATACAGTTCTGATGAGTGATAATGAATGGGAGTTGCAGGGTCTGGTAAATGAGTTTGGAACAGTGTGCGAAAAACGGAATTTGAAGGTAAATACGGGGAAGAGCAAGGTTATGGTCTTCGAAAGGGGTAAAGTCACAGAGTGTGAGGTGAAGCTGAACGGTCAGGCTATGGAGATCGTCAACTCTTTTAAGTATCTGGGCAGTGTGTTGAGTAAAGATGGGACTATGGATGAAGAGGTGCGGGAGAGGGTACAACAGGGGAAGAGGGTTGTAGGAACGCTAAAAGCAGTAACAAGAAATAGGGTGGTCAGTATGGAAGTGAAGAAGTCCTTGCATGACAGTGTGGTAATCCCGACACTTACTTACGGAAGCGAAGCATGGACGTTGGTTGAGAGACTCAGACCAAGAGTGAGAGCAGTGGAAATGAATTACTTAAGGAGTGCGTGCGGAGTTACATGGAGGGATAGACAGACTAATGAGGAAGTAAGAAGGAGGTGTGGTGTGGAGGTAGATGTGCTGGAAAGTGTGAAAAGGAACAACTTGAGATGGTTCGGCCATATGGAACGTATGGAAAGCGAGAGAATGACTAAGAGGGTGTACGAGAGCGAGGTGGAGGGACAGAGGGGGAGAGGTAGACCGAATATGAGGTGGAAGGTTGGAGTGAGGAACTACATGAACGAAGGCGGTGCTGGTTGGGGGGAGGGGCGTCGACTGACTGGGGACAGAGGTGCATGGGGGCAGTTCGTTCGTGGCCACCCCTTCGGGGATCACGGCGTCAGGCAATAGATAGATAGATAGATAGAAGATTACAACTGCTATATATAACACATGGCAGGTGTAAACTTATATAGTAATACAATTTAACAACTGACCGTGGAAAGAAATAATACCCTAAGCTGTTCCACTGACGATATAAATATATATACATATAAAGAAATATATTAAAAAAAAAAATAAAGAAAGAACTTAAAGTGCTCTATTCCTCGCGTAGGCTTCAAGAGCAGCAATGCGAAGATTCAGGCGAGAAAGAGCAAACCAAGAGACACCTAGGATGATGATGATAATGAGCATAGGAGTACCAATCGCTGGGATGGCAATGTAAGGGTGATAGTATTTAACAAAATCCATAGGTAGAATTGACTTGTTGATCAATTGAAGGGTTTTTAAATCAGGTGTTTTTTTTTTTTGTTTTTTTTTTTAAGAGACAATGAACGGAGGAAGGAAAAACACAGATAAAACAAAAAGGTCCATGTGCCTAAAGGCATCCTCCATTCATAAAATGTTTGTAACAACTGGATTTAAACATTTGTTGATTGTAAGTTTGTGGAAAGCAATTCGAGGGAAGTGAATTCCAAAGAGTAGTAGCTCTGGGGATAAATTAATTCTGATAAGCAGAAGTTCTGCATTGTGGAGGAGAAAGTGTAAATTCATGGGCGCTCTCAGCTGCCCTAGTTCTACGGGGAAAGATGTGGAGAGGCGGCACAATTGAAGCAAGTTCCTCGGAACAATTGCTGTGAAAATATCTGTAGAATAATGCAAGGGATGCAACGTTTCTTCGTATGGCTAATGTAGGAAGGTCCTGTGTGATTGCAGGGTTATTGATTAATCTAATAGCTTTATTTTGAATTTTGTCCAACTGCCTCAATGCAACCACTCCACTTCCACCCCACAGAGGTGAACAGTAATCCATCTGAGAGCGCACATGACTTTTATATATTACGGCCAACTGCTCGTCAGTGAAGAATTCTCGAACTCTGTACAGGAGTCCCAGTTTTTTAGAGGCATTCTTAGCAATGCTTCTAACATAATGTGTCCAGCTCAAGTTAGTAGTTAATGTTACACCGAGAATGTCAATACTATGTGAAGTATTGATGTGAAGTTTAGATATATTAGCTGAGATATTTGGGAGAGTGAGAAACATATCGTTCACGTTGTATAGTTGATAGAGTTCAGTAATATATAAAAGTCATGTGCGCTCTCAGATGGATTACTGTTCACCTCTGTGGGGTGGAAGTGGAGTGGTTGCATTGAGGCAGTTGGACAAAATTCAAAATAAAGCTATTAGATTAATCAATAACCCTGCAATCACACAGGACCTTCCTACATTAGCCATACGAAGAAACGTTGCATCCCTTGCATTATTCTACAGATATTTTCACAGCAATTGTTCCGAGGAACTTGCTTCAATTGTGCCGCCTCTCCACATCTTTCCCCGTAGAACTAGGGCAGCTGAGAGCGCCCATGAATTTACACTTTCTCCTCCACAATGCAGAACTTCTGCTTATCAGAATTCATTTATCCCCAGAGCTACTACTCTTTGGAATTCACTTCCCTCGAATTGCTTTCCACAAACTTACAATCAACAAATGTTTAAATCCAGTTGTTACAAACATTTTATGAATGGAGGATGCCTTTAGGCACATGGACCTTTTTGTTTTATCTGTGTTTTTCCTTCCTCCGTTCATTGTCTCTTTAAAAAAAAAAAAAAAAAAAAAAAAAAAAAAAAAAAAGTAAGGTGGTAATTTGTGGGGTAAATGGTTACCTTGGAAGAGGTGATAGAGCAAGTGTCAGGGATAATGATGAGACCAGAAATTACCTAATCAGAAGATGGAATATCATTCTGACAAGAGATGGAGATGGTGGTGTCAGAAGGGAAATAAAGGTGATGAGAGTGAGACACATGAGCATGATAGAAGGGTTTCTTAGCAACTTCCTTGAACTGGCAATATTCTATAATGGAATTATTGTGAATCAAGGCACTAACACAGCCATCAGCATGGAAGGGGATTAACTTGAGAGCAAAGGCTGGGCAAACGACCTGGGATATAATAGGGGAGTGACAGAGAGTAGAGAATGAATAATCATCCAACCAGGCGTGGTGATTCTCGGAAGTGGAGATGAACAAGTTGCTGAAGGAGTTGTCCAAAGAAACTAATTGATTGTTGAGAAAAAAAGGGAAAGGAGTGATCATGTAATGGGCGAAAGAAATGGATGATGCAAATGGAATAATAAGCATATATTCATAGTTATACATGTGGACATCTATATATCCATATAATAGTTCAATTTGGTCAAGCGGGAACACTGGTAAGAGGCGGAAGTCATTGCCGGCCTGAGTGATGATTTTCCTCAGACTACTCAAGGGAAGAAGATCTGAGCTCACTATACCGTGTTCAGCATCGTTGAGGGCGTTTAAGAGTCTACCAAAGTCTGACTCTAATTTCACAGAGATAAAATAAATGTTGTCAAGTTGGGTAGAGATTTCTAGAATGTTTTCAAGAAATGAGGTAAATATCAGAGAGTTCATTAATGGTAGATTCCGCTTTACTCATGAGAGATTGTAAGTCGTTAACATGAGTAGAGATTTCATTAATAGTGTCTATTTGGATCTCCACTAACTTTTCTTGGCTTCTGAGGGTATTTTCTACTTCACCGATTTTATCAGCGATGGCGTTCACTTGGTCTTCAGTAGCTGTCCCGAAGAGAGAAGACAACAGGTAACCTCCTGCATCAATAAGTCCTCTCTTGTTCCTAAGTCTAGCTCGTTTGGATTCTGACCGTGGTTTGACTGGATTTTTAGAGGCTATTTGAATGAACAAGTAATCTAAGGTGTTTTTCACCACATTAGTTCTCCAAAGTAACTGAGTTAGAGTTGCGTTGTGATTGCTATGTTTGAAAAAGTGATGTTGAAAGATGTATTTGAGTTTTGAGGTTGAGAAAATGATACACGTCTATTATCATTAACTCTAGATGGCAGAGTAAATAAGTGTTCTGTGGCCTCCGAATATTGTGTAAGTGGGGGTTGGAGGTTGGTATTTATGGAAATTTGTGAATGCGGTAGTTGATCAGGTGGAGGGAGGGTAGGTAAAGGTGGTGGTGGTGGTGGTGGTGTTGGTTACTCAGTTACTTGTTCGTCAAGGGGAATCCACGCAATGCGAGCTAAGCTCATTATTATCGCGCCTCCTTAACTGGGAATGTATTGCGTGAAATGCATGTAAAGTGTTTTATGTACTGTTGGAATGGCTGTGGATGTGTGTGTAGTCTGTATTTTAGCCAATTGGCGACATCGGAAACGAAGGCTTAGGGTGGATCTGTATGGTACCATTCTCACTATAGACGGTACCGTCTCGCCCGAAGGCTTAGGTAGCCATCAGCTTAGGTGAACCATATGATACCCATCTCGCCTTGTACCATTTTTGCCAACCCCAGATGGGACGTCACACGTCGTCCACTTATTCCAGGTACCTATTTACAGCTAGGTGAACTGAGGCTAACACATGAAAGGAGACAAGCCCAATTTGTCTCCGCCCGGCCGGGGATTGAACCCCCGACCCCTCGTGTGTGAGACGAGAGCTCTACCTACTAGGCTACGGGCTGTGCTGTTAGATTGTGTTAGACTGTGTGTGTCAGTGGGTGAGTGTGTCAGTGGGTCATTTTGAGAATGTGATCTAGTAATCGCACCTGCGGTATATGTGAACTCTAATGGTTGAGGCTTTGAAAACATGATCACTTAATCCTCTTAAACAATGCACTTTTAAGTAAAGTTAAGCACTCACATGATTCCTCTTAGAGAACGTTGTGTCAGTGTTGATTAGTTGGTCGTACGACAGGCAGGGGCGTTGTGTGTGTGTGTACGGATGTACACACGTAGCGGCTAGTTGTGTGTGGTTGTTGCGGCTGGTGGAGGCGTTGTGACTGTGTGTACCATGGACGTACGCACACGCTTGCAGCTTGGCAGAATGGCTGGCAGGCTGTATGGTTGTCAGGCTGGCAGGCTGCAAGGCTGGTAGGCAGGGTTTGAAGTACAGCAATTATCCTCACATGAAATGTAAGGTATAATTAGGGATTTGTAATGTTGATAATTGTAGAGGGGTAGATTGGGGAAAAACTTAAGTATAGCCTTAATACGCTATTTGCAAGGTCGCCATATAATATGTTAAGTATATAGGGGATTATAGGTAATAACACAACATATTAATTATTGGATAAGTGATAATAAGTATAAACGTACAGGTATATAAGTACAGATATATGATAAGGCTTGTAATAAAAGCCTGAGGAGCAAGGTGATATATGACTTGTGTGGTCTAATATATCTAGGGGATATAGGAGCTTGGATATAGAGGGTGAGTCTGAGTCTAGAGTCTAGAGGGAGTAAAGAGCTCTGACTCTCTCTGGCTGAGGTCTGTTGAAGTCTAACTGAAGATGCCTGAGTAAGAAGGCATCGACTGGGTTCAAGGATGCTGAAGCAACACCGCATCAACACAGCATTCTGGTATGACGTTATGACCGGATAATACTTATACAGTTTACATTTACAGAGGAAATGGGTGTTGATTTAAGTGGAAGTAACAACAAATATATTATATGTTAATGAGATAGATAAAGTTATAGGGAGTTCAATGAATGAAGAATGTTTAATATGAATGAGTTTAGAAGTTACAGGGATAAGGCATGATAAGCAGTGAGATATATGTATAGCAATATATATGTAGGGCTTATAATGTCATACTACATTCGCCGGGGGTAAAAGAATTGATCTCACCATGATCAATTCTAGTAAAAAAATAAATGACTAGTAGATAAGGATCTCTCCCACTGTTATCTGTGATGTCGATACACACCATATTGAAAAGAGCCATGAAGGTGAAGAATCAGAACACTAAACATTCTAGGTTGGGAGCTTAACCTCTAAACTCTGTAACTCAAAAAGGTCTAGAGTAAATGAGCTGTCAATGTCCACACCTATTCCCTAGCCAAGTCTTCCTTATTTGGTAGAAATATTAGCTCAATTACTCTAGTCCAGTGGTTCTTAACCTTTTTAGCACTGCGCCCCCCTTTGGTCAGGACTGTATCCCACCCACACGCCTCTGATGCCTAGGAAACTATTTTTTTTTTATCCAATCCATATGGATGCTTAAGACTCAAGATACTGTAAAAAGGGCGAAAAAATAACCAATCTGCATGCAAGGATTAATCCTCCAGCCCCGGCTATGTATTATATATATATTCCTCGAAACCCGGGTGTTTTGGCCGAAAAATGTCTAGGCTAGGCTACCGTATATTCGTTAATCAGACTGCTTCCCGCATTCCCGCGCGCATCCCAAGCGTAGCTGTGGTTATTTACCTGTAGAATGGCATTAAGTAGAGCTCTCTAAGTCAACTGGTTGAGCTGTGATGATGATTTCATTGGAGATAACTTTATGGCCATAACAGCCACTTTACACCACTTTTCGATACTTAACAACAACATACAGGCACACACGAACAAGCGACGCTCTCCTTCTTGTGGCCGGAGATGCGGGGCGTCGGTCCAGCCGGCTGTTGTTTACATGCGTCGGACCGACGCCTCGCACACGAAGCTCACAGGCTTTCAACCACTGGGCGTTCAAGAGGCCTTCCGGGAACCTGTTTATATGCTTTTTTTATGGGCGTTCAAGAGGCCTTCCGTGGTGAGAGGGTAAGCAAATAATTTATTGTTAGCCAAACTGAAATGCCAGTCAAGTATTTATTGAGGGATTAATGTAGTGGGTGACTTTCTTTTTTAACTGGTTCAGTACATGATGTAGTCTGTCATCTTACTGTGGTGATACTATTTTATTACCTGTACTTAGATGGGGAGTCTAAACAAAATTTGATTGAAAAGATAGAGCTTACAATATGTGGTTTGTGCGCTAGTGAGATATTGTAAAAAGATAGTAAGTATTGATATGATGCCAGACCCTGTATAGGATTACTGTAGTACTGTACAGTACTAGGAAGAAATATAATATAACCTTTATAAAAGACAGTAAGTATTGATATGATACCAGACCCTGTATAGGATTACTGTAGTACTGTACAGTACTAGGAAGAAATATAATATAACCTTTATAAAAGACAGTAAGTATTGATATGATACCAGACCCTGTATAGGATTACTGTAGTAGGTACAGTACTAGGAAGAAATATAATATAACCTTTAGGCACCAGTTGGACTATAGTCTATTTTTTTCCAGCTGAGGGTAAATTGTCATGTTTCTATCTTTGTTACTCGGCTATAAAGGTAGATTTTGTAGCGAAAGATGATGGTTATTCTGAAAACTTGGCATTAATATGACACAGCCATAGTAGTTTCATATATTTCCATTAAGTATCGAAAAATCAGCTAATAAGAGATTCAATTTACGATCAGCTGGAAAAAAATAGAGTAGATAATAGTCCGTCAGGCGCCTGGTCCGAGGAGCTGGTAATATAGCACGCCTGGATGCATGGTGGGCGTTGTGGTGGTCAGGCTTCGCTGCATGTCTGCCTGTGAAAACCGGAGCCTCTCCGGGAGATCTGGGACCTGGGAATCTTATGCTGGGGACCCGCCTGGGTCTCTGAGTTTTCTCCTGGATGACCTACAGTAGATGTGTGTGATTATGTGTGTGTGTGTGTGTGTTTTTTTTGTCTTTTGTCCCTGTTCAGGCTCTGTCTCGAGTCGGCCACCCTCAATAAAAAAAAAAAATAAAAATAAAAAATAAAGGGGGTATGTGCCAGCTAGTACCATATACAGTATAGGGATATGCATATTTGTAAGTTTTACAATATAATTTTATAGCACCTAATTGGAGTTATTAATTACAATGTTTATCTGAGGGATATGATAGAGTATTATAAAGTAGGGGAGGATGTGTTAAATATAGGAATGGGACCGTGGCCTGATATAAAGCAGAAATATATGAAACAGAAGAGGTAACATAATACAGTATGACGTGGGTGGAAGGAGGAGGGAGGGAGAGATACGAGGTTGTGGTGTGTGTCGTCTTCCTTCCCCTCGCCCCCACATATAAAAGCATCTCTTACAAAGAAACCAAGTTTTTGTTATTTTTTATTTATTATTTTCTATACGCCGCCATTACCGAGAAGGGGTGGCCATGAACATTGCTCAAGAACTTCCTTATAGCATAAAGGTTACGAATGTAAAGGTGACAACTCTTCACGACACTATTTATATGATTCTTAACCCTCCGGGCCCGGGCTAGCTCTCACAAAGACAGTGCGGCGTACCCGGGCAATCTGGCCGAAAAACGTCTAGGCCTAGGCTACCGTATTTTTGTTTAGTTTAACTGCTAGAAATTTCCCACGCATCTATAAACGTAGCGCGGTTTCCAATCTGTAGACTGGCATTGAGTAGAGCTCTCTAAGTCAACTGGTTCAGTTGTGATGACGATTTCCGTGGAGCGAATTTTGACGCGATGTTGACAATATCGGAGCTTTTCAGACACTAATTTCGTCTGACGCACAACAATAACATTGATCTGACGTCTCCTTATTGTTTTCGGAGGTGCGGTGATGCAACGATTGGCTTTGTTTACATGTGTCGGACGCACGGCGTTCAGACCAAGCTGAATAGGCTTGAAAGCTTACTGCCTATTAACAGGACATCCGGGCTCCTGCCCTTCTTTCGTGGTGTCCTTTCACACTGACACCTGGGCAGGCCATAGGGCTGGTATTCTCAGGGTCCGGGACCACTTTCGCGTTCCCCCGCCCGTTTTTCTGTCTCGCCGAGTAGGAGAATTATACAAATAAAGGAGGATTCCTAGCCCCCTGTACCCTAAATAAAAATAATAATAAAGGATACTAAACAAAAATTGCAAAACATGATGAATTAAAATGTTATTTAACTAGTTCTAAATATTGTTCATATAATCTATAAAGAAACAGTATCTAACCTGTTGGCATATATTTGTAGATGTTTGGATTTGATCACTGACTTCTGCTTCCAGTTAGCACCATCTGTAATATAACAATCATCATCATAATCATTAACCCGTACAGTCCCGGTGACGTCCTTTTTATTATATTCTGGCAACTATTAGACAATTTTATTCAGATTAGGAAGACTCTAGCAATAATAAGGCTTCAAAATATCTTAACCAACCCTTTTAACGACTGCAGATCCTTCCTAAGCCGCATTATATCGTCTAAATATAGCTAGAATACATAATAAAAGATAACATTCGTCGCTGGTACTCAAAGGGTTAACGGGGTATCACGCAAGAGCTTTTATTGACAATTAGCGATGGCCAACATTATTCGGGCAAAACTTCTGCGATTAACTTGCTTGGGAAACAGATTAACTTGCTCATATAGGCCTAGTGATGTACACCCGATGTGGTGGCTTTGTGTTCTTTTACTTCAAAATTATATTTTGCTAGTGTTATTTCCACGAGAAGCAAGAGAGAGTCGAAAGATGGAGGGAGTACTTCAGTGAGTTGCTAAATGAAAGGAATGAAGAGCCAGCAAACATAGCTGGATATGGTATGGGAGGGAGAAGAAGAGAAGTAGTGGAGGAGGAGGTGGGGATCAGGAGGTCAGAAGTGTGGGAAGCCATGAAAAGAGTGAAGTTGGGGAAAGCACCAGGAACAGATGGAGTGTGTGGGGAAATGTTGAGGTATGGTGGTGAGATAGTGATAGAATGGGTATGGAAAATGTGCAAACTAGCATGGGAGAAGGGGAGTGCACCCGATGACTGGAAGACTGGCATAATAGTCCCCCTATATAAGGGCAAAGGGGAAAGAGGAGTGTGTGGTAACCACCGAGGAATATGTCTTCTAAGCGTAGTAGGGAAGGTATACAGTAGGGTAGTGATTGAGAGAGTGAGAGTGAGAACGGAGAAATGGATAGGCGACGAGCAGGGAGGTTTTAGGAAGGGAAGAGGATGTGTAGATCAGATTTTTACCCTGAATTGTGTTGTGGAGAAGTATCTGGAGAAGAAACAAAAGGTGTATGTTGCCTTTATGGACTTGGAGAAGGCCTATGACAGAGTGGATAGAGAAGGTTTGTGGAAAGTACTTAGAATATACGGAGTAGAGGGCAAGTTGCTGAAAGCAGTGAAGAGCATGTATGAGGGTGCAAAGGCGGCAGTACGTGTGGAGAGTGAGCAGAGCGAGTTCTTTGACCTGAATGTTGGTTTGAAACAGGGGTGTGTGATGTCCCCGTGGTTGTTTACTGTATATATGGATGGAGTTATGAAAGAAATACTATCAAGAGCAGTGGATGTTGGTGTATCGCTGAAAAGGGAGGGAATTGAGTGGAAGCTACCTATACTGCTGTTTGCGGATGATACAGTTCTGATGAGTGATAATGAATGGGAGTTGCAGGGTCTGGTAAATGAGTTTGGAACAGTGTGCGAAAAACGGAATTTGAAGGTAAATACGGGGAAGAGCAAGGTTATGGTCTTCGAAAGGGGTGAAGTCACAGAGTGTGAGGTGAAGCTGAACGGTCAGGCTATGGAGATCGTCAACTCTTTTAAGTATCTGGGCAGTGTGTTGAGTAAAGATGGGACTATGGATGAAGAGGTGCGGGAGAGGGTACAACAGGGGAAGAGGGTTGTAGGAACGCTAAAAGCAGTAACAAGAAATAGGGTGGTCAGTATGGAAGTGAAGAAGTCCTTGCATGACAGTGTGGTAATCCCGACACTGACTTACGGAAGCGAAGCATGGACGTTGGTTGAGAGACTCAGACCAAGAGTGAGAGCAGTGGAAATGAATTACTTAAGGAGTGCGTGCGGAGTTACATGGAGGGATAGACAGACTAATGAGGAAGTAAGAAGGAGGTGTGGTGTGGAGGTAGATGTGCTGGAAAGTGTGAAAAGGAACAACTTGAGATGGTTCGGCCATATGGAACGTATGGAAAGCGAGAGAATGACTAAGAGGGTGTACGAGAGCGAGGTGGAGGGACAGAGGGGGAGAGGTAGACCGAATATGAGGTGGAAGGATGGAGTGAGGAAGTACATGAACGAAGGCGGTGCTGGTTGGGGGGAGGGGCGTCGACTGACTGGGGACAGAGGTGCATGGGGGCGGTTCGTTCGTGGCCACCCCTTCGGGGATCACGGCGTCAGGCAATAGATAGATAGATAGATAGATTTCCACATAGCGATTTTGATAAGTCCTTTTGCCTTTATATTGTGTCATCCCTGTTTTGGTTTGTTTATTTTGCAAGTTTTACATTATAATAATCTTTTACATTGGTATCAGAAACTATACTGAAGAAAGATACAGGTAGATAAATCTAGGTGACTGCATGAGAAAAGTTTAACTTAACTGATGCTGCTATCCCATCAATACATGAGTTGTAAATTATGCATATTGAGTACAGTATGTAAGAAGCGAGAAATATGTGTCTGAGATTAGATTCACAAAATATAACAGTCTTTCTTTATACTTACTTCCCTCTCTCTCTCTTTGACCCTACCTCTACTTCTCTCTCTCTGTTCCTCTCTTTATATCTTATTCTCTCACTCAGCCTCTCTCAGTCTCTTTCTCTCTATCAACTTACCAAGCTCCTGGATAACCTAGATGTGTGTGAATTTGTATTTTGTTTTTGTGTATTCACTGTTTTCTGTTATGTTGTCCCTATTCGGGCTCTGTCTTGAAAAATAAAAAATCAAATAAAACAAGAAAAATTAATGGAGTCAACTTACCCAGATGTTTGACCATAGTAAGAAAACTAACACCGGTCATAAAAGCATCATAGCCAGCATCGTGAGCCTGGTTAACCCTTTAAACCATATGATGTTTTTTGTTCCTATTTTCCTTCATTCAAGCTACCTTAACACACTTAACCCTCCAGCCCCGGGGGCTATAGCTTGCGACTGTGCTGCGGTACCGGGTGTTTTGACGATCTTTGGGCTATGTTAACTACTCTGTAAGTCAATGAATATGGCATGTAATGTTGTGAATAAAAAAGAATAATGTTCCACAAACCTTCCTCTGTCGAATGGCGTTGAGTAGAGGTCTCTAGCCCCTCTGGTTGCATAATGGTGAGCGCGGGAAGACGAGTGCTTTTCGGCGGCAAATTCTTCCCGCGTTCGGACGCGTCGCCCCGGCCATGGCTACGACGCACCTAGCCGCTCGTCGCGCCAAAGTATTCATCTCCCTTAGACGATTTTAGTGTTTGATATTGAGAATGTGATGTTTATTTGATATTTTTCTAGTTATTTTGAGGCCAATTATATAAAATATGTTTATTAGGGTATCACTGTCACTGATATTGCTAATTTTCACTCGATACCGTACATTTTATTAGTAATTGAGGTAGGTTATTGTTGTATTAGGCACTGATTATTCGTTATCACAGGTGTTTATTATACTTTGGCCATCAAGTATTGTGTCTTGTGTCACTTTCACTTTGATAAATATGCTTTAGAGTGTCACTGTCACTGATAATGCTCATTTTCACTCGATACCGTACATTTTATTAGTAATTGAGGTAGGTTATTGTTGTATTAGGCACTGATTATTCGTTATCACAGGTGTTTATTATACTTTGGCCATCAAATATTAGGTCTTGTGTCACTTTCACTTTGACAAATATGCTTTAGAGAGTGTCACTGTCACTGATAATGCTCATTTTCACTCGATACCGTACATTTTATTAGTAATTGAGGTAGGTTATTGTTGTATTAGGCACTGATTATTCGTTATCACAGGTGTTTATTATACTTTGGCCATCAAATATTAGGTCTTGTGTCACTTTCACTTTGACAAATATGCTTTAGAGAGTGTCACTGATAATGCTCATTTTCACTCGATACCGTACATTTTATTAGTAATTGAGGTAGGTTATTGTTGTATTAGGCACTGATTATTCGTTATCACAGGTGTTTATTATACTTTGGCCATCAAATATTAGGTCTTGTGTCACTTTCACTTAGTTATATGATTTGTAAACGTTTTATATACAATTTATTGTGTCTTTTTTCACTGATTTCTATATTTCTATAGGTTCTAATCATATGAATGTCACTTGGTATATACATATGTGTCACTTTCACATATTATTATGGTGTAATTGTATTTGTATAAATGTGTTCATAATACATGACTTTTGTATAACAATAAATTGGTTTACTTCCACTTTTTGCCTATATATATACTGTACATATTGTCATTATCTTTGGCACTTTCACTATGATTATTAGAACTCCAGCTTGGAGTGGTAATCAAAGAAGCACTCTAAAGCACAGAGTGCCACCTTGCACTCCACACACTCCATGGTTGACTTTTTACCTGGCCTCGGCCTCACCCTGCTGTTGTAGCAGACATGGCACCGCTTCTGCTGTGTTCTTCCTGATTCATTCTGAGGCAGGGAACCAAGCCTGTGCCTAATCAAGTATTGAGCACACTGCAAGCGGTCAATAACGGCGGGCCCAGGATGTGCCACTGCCCTCTGTGGCATAGCATACTTCTCCAGGAGCTCCGTCAACACCTGCTTTTGGAACCTCCGCAGGCTATTGAACTTCATGGGTGTGTTCACATTCCGAAGCTTGTATATATTCAGAACTGACATGTCCACCATATGCAGAAAGAACTTTTTGTACCATCTGCACGAGGTACGCAGGCAGTCAATGAAGCCTATCTGCATGTCGGACTTGTCCACCAGCCTCATGTTGATGTTGTAGTCCAGGACAGCATCGGGCTTGGTCACCCTGGCCTGGGTGCGGCGATCCACCTTGCCAGTCTCCACCATTTCCCCCTTGTGGATGGTGGTCAGGAGGTTGACCTTCCGCTGGTCGTGCCAGTGGATAGCCAGAATGGGCCCCGACTTCTTCCGGAACACATCACCTTTTTTAGTCTTTGGAGGGAAAGGTGGCATGCCCTTCCTTTTCCCTCGTACTGTGCCTACAGTCCCCGTCTTGCGCTCATGCAGGTACTGTGAGAGAGTGGGGGACGTGTAATAATTGTCCGTGTAGAGGACGTGATTCTTGTGAAAGTAGCGGTCCATCATGGCTTGCACCACTGCTCCGCCAAAGCCAAGGAGGGGGTCCACAAGCAAGTCCCCTTCCTTCCCGCTGTAGACCAGGAAGTCCAGGACATAGCCAGTTTGGCAGTCGCACAGCACAAAGAATTTTATGCCAAAGCGATGTCTTTTTGAGGGGATGTACTGCCGGAAGCTGAGTTTTCCCCGGAACAGCACAAGAGACTCGTCAATGACGACCTTGCGGAAGGGCTTGAAGTAGGAGGTGAAGCGTTCTCGCATCATCTCATACAACGTCCTAATCTTCCACAGCTTGTCACCGAGGTGGACGTCGGTGTTGGTGACAAGATGGAGCGCTGCGAGGATATCAAGGTACCGGTCGCGAGACATATATTTCCCGAAGGCAGGGGTGGATATGAGATCATTGGTGATCCAATAGTCAGGCAACCTATGCTTCTTGACATGAGGCATTAGCATGGTGAGTGCCAGGAACACCATGAACTCTTTATGAGTCACTGGGGTCCACTGCCTCATGTGGCCCTTGGTCACCTTGCCCAAAAAGTGGACCTGGAATTGGTGCTGCTTATTTGTCTCTTTGACAACATAGCCTACCACCTCCTCATCAAAGAAGGCCTCAAATAGTTTGTGTGGTGGAGCATTGGGGCCTGCAGGAAAATTGGGGGTAATGCCTGAACCCTCCAGTACCTCATCAAAAGCTGGCACATCAGGGTTGTATCCATCCTCATCAACTACGCCTTGCCACTGAAAAACGTAGAATGGGTCTTGTCTACGCTGACGAGGAGCTCCAGCTGGTGGCCCAGCACGCCCACGGCCAACTCGGGAGGCGCGCGCCCTAGGGCGGCGAGGGCGTCGGCCAGGGCGGTGGGCAGCACGACGGGCAGCACAACGCCGGGCCAAGCGGATGGGTCGAGGGTCGTCGATGTCCATATAGTCATCGTCAGAGTGGTCATCTTGCCCTGACGGTGAACCTATGTAATCATGGCCAGAGTCTTCAGAGAGGTGCCCTTCATCATCAGTGGCCCCCACATAATCTGGCGGGGAACCAGTGATGCGTGGGCGGCGTGCGGGTGGGCGAGGTGGGGAAGGAGTGGCAGGTGAGGCTGTGTCCCCCCGAGGTCCTGGGCTCCTTGGCCTGCGACGAGTGACAGAAAGCAATGTTTCACTGTCACTAGGCCCAGGTATTGGTGATGCGAGCTCAAAGACTTCTTCAGGAAGACATGTTGAAGGCGGGAGAGGTGGGGAGGACCGTGGGGAAAGTTGCGGGGACGTATGGCTGGGGCCGGCCGGGGTGGACGCCACGGGAGCCTCGAACAAAACTCTCTTACTTTTCTTAATTTTTTTGGTATATTTCCTACCTTTCCCCTTTTCGGCAGCAGTATGTCTCCTGTCGGGGACCTAGGAGGCAAATAGGCCGAAAGTGGGGGGTCCTCAACCCTTGGCAATGGTGGGGGTGGTGGGGAAGAATGCGGGGCATCCGGGTCATCTTGGGTGGCGTGGGTAGATAAGGGAGACAATGGCGGACGAGAAGGGTCACCACGCTGACCCTCACTCACAGCCTCATCCTCACCAAGTATTTTTGCTTGTTCCCTAGCTGCCGCGGCCGCCTTCTCAAGTATTTTCTGCTTATACAAATGTAGCTTGAAAGGCGATTTACCTGGGGAAAGGCTTGGAGTCGTGTCACTTATGCGAAATTTGGTGAGTGACCTTGAACTCTCCCACTCACTCACTCTCTCAAGTTCACTGTCTTTAGGTAAACCAGCTTCCTCAACAACTGGTACATCACCTTCATCACTCTCATCACTGTCATGTTCTCTCGCAAATCCCAGGAATTGCTCTTCTTTGTCACTCTCATGGCCATAATCACTCGACTTATAATTACTGGAGTCGTCACTGACTTCATCATCAACATTATGCTTGGCATCAGCTCGCTCATAAAGTCTCAATGTCGTCTCAATACCTCCGGGAGATAACACATTTAGGCGATGGCGTCGGGGTAAGGCGCGACGAACTAGCAAGGGCGTCGTAGGAAGCACGGTATCGGACACAGCGGAATCACTATTTGGCGTACTGTCCATGATGGCGTCGGGGTAGATACTGTTGCTGTGGCGTCGTTTACGCCTGGTGGCGCCACCTACCGTCCCATGATACCAAAAATGTACGCGCGGCATTCGAAAGCACGCATGCAAGCAATGGGCGTTCAAGAGCCCTTCCGGGTTGCGCGGGCCGAGGTTGTTATGGGCGTTCAAGAGCCCTTCCGGGTTGGATGGGTTAAGATTCAACTTAGCAAGGATCTATCAGAGTTTAGAAAAGGTACTATATAACTATTTGATTATTGGAGGTCCTTTTTAAGCCAAAGAAAATCAGCCCTGGTATCTTGCACTGGCATTAATGATGTAAATGGAAACTTTGTATGACTGAAAAGGTTAAAAAGTAATTACTAAGTGTAATTGAAATGTTGAGAGCTGGTCCTATCCAGAGTGAGGTTTGGCATCCTCTACATACATACATACATACATACATAAAATTTTAAGACTGAGTGTTCCACACATACCTGCAGTTTCAGTCTCTTGTCCTAATGGCAGAGTTTCAGGCAACCCTGTTAAGGGCTGCTTCACTTGCCAAGTTCTTGGATTTGAGATCGGCGCGTATAGACCGATCCCAATATGGAAATAGGGCAACATAAGTTATGATATGTTAGTCCAAAATACTGGGAACTGGGAATATCCATTACGATACTTGTCTAAGTAAAATGGATTGATTGTAAAGTAACTAAGACAGGACAACACGAGCGCTGCTCAATTCCTGTAAACTACAAATAGGTAAATAAATAGGTAAATACAATGTTCCTCGGTCCACCCCTTGGTGTAGCTCCCTCCACAATCACAGACCTGCATTTTTTCACCCAATTTTGTTCATCCATTCTCTCCACATGTCCATACCATCCCAGTCTACTTGTACGCATCACCTCGCTAATACTCTTTATACCTAAACGTCTCCTCAGCTCAACATTTGTTATTCTATCCTGTAGTCTGGCCCCACACATCCATCTCACCATTCTCATCTCATTACGTTCCATTCTGTTGACATCCTCTACTTTAACGGCCCATGTTTCTGAGGCATAAGCCGTTTCTGTCTGTCTCTTTTACTGTCTCTTTTACTGATCAGAACAATTTTGTAAACCATGTGTCCCACCCAACTCATATCTTAGGACACACCCTTGACTTGGTTTTCTCTCCTGTGGGTTGTGGTGGTGTTCTGGATGTTGATGTTGAGAATGCTGACCCTAATACCTCTGATCATGCTTTGATTTCCCTAAGCCACTCACACATGAAAAAGTAATCAGATTTAGAAATTATAAAAATGCAGACCTAAATTTGGCTAGCAGTGAAGTAAAACAGTACTTGGGAAGTATTGATACTTCCAACCTTACTTCAGATGAGCTGGTGGAGGTACATGGAAATGCACTTAAATTAGTGTTCGATCATCACTGTCCAGAAGTAGAGAAGAAAATCATAGTACGAGATGATTCGCCCTGGTATAGCACTCGAGTTAAATTTCTTAGAAGAGCGCGTAGAAGAGCTGAACGTGAATGGCGGAAAAATAAAACAGACTCTACATGGTTGCAATACCTGTCAGCCAGAAGAGCTGTGGTCTACAAAATCAAAGATGAAAAGAAAGTGTATTATCAGGGAAAAGTTGACTCGTGTGGTAACGACCAGAGGAGGTTGGCTTCAATTGTAAACAGTTTACTTGGAAAAACAAGAGTCAGCTTAAGACCTTCTGTACCTGATGCCGAGTTGGCTGCCAACTTTGTGGCATTTTTTGCTGGCAAGATAACTCGCATAAGACAGGAATTGGATGATGCTTCTGTTGGTGAAGAACTTTCAGTTGTACTCCAACCCCGACACATTCCTAATAATGTCCTCTCATCCTTTCACTCAGTAGAGGTGGACATGATCTCGTCCTACATAAGAAACCTCAATAAAACATTTTGCCCGTTGGATCCCATAAATGTTTCCAAGCTACCAAGAGTCTATGATCACACAGTTGAGTTTATTTCCAAAATAATTAATAAGTGCTTCTCTGAAGGTAGCTTCCCACATTCTGAAAAGCATGCACTACTCCGACCTACTCTAAAGAAACCTGGACTTGATGTTGAGAACATGTTGAACTATCGTCCTGTCTCCAACCTGTCCTTCATATCAAAGATATTAGAGCGTGCAATACTTGACCAATTACAACCACTACTTCAGCAGAATGAAACTATCCCAATTTTTCAGTCTGCTTACCGACAGCATCATTCAACTGAAACAGCATTGATTAGAGTACATAATGATCTAGTTGAGAACATTTGCAATGGTGTGGCCTCACTATTGGTCTTGCTTGATCTCTCTGCGGCTTTTGACACAGTGGATCACGAGTTGTTATTGAGTGATCTTTATGATTGTGGTGTGCGTGACTCCGCTCTCTTGCTTCTTGGGTCGTACTTGTCAGGTAGATCCCAGAGTGTGATGGTAAATCAAGTGGTCTCGGACTCGACACCCCTGCAGTATGGTGTTCCGCAGGGATCAGTTTTGGGTCCTATCCTATTTATAATTTATATTAGCAGTTTGTCTCTTCTGCTTCGTGCACATAATGTCACCTTTCACTTTTATGCAGATGACACCCAGATTTATGTGAGAATCACAAATATAGTTGATATACGGAGTAAGATGGAATTGTTGATGTCTGATATCAAGAAGTGGATGAGAGCGAGAAAACTTAAACTAAATGATGGTAAAACTGATATTCTCATCATCCGAAGAAATAGAAGAGCTGATGATATGGTAGGTGCCCTCTCCATCAATGTGGGTGGATCTCAGCTGCGACCGGCCAACTCTGTTCGAAATCTGGGTGTATATGTGAACTCCCGATTAGATTTCAAAGAGCATGTAAACCAGATAGTTAAAAGTTGTTACTTGCACATCAGAAATCTCTATTTGGTGAAGCCGTTTATAACCAGACGTTGCCTCCTGACGTTGGTTCACTCATTGGTCTTCTCTCGTGTTGATTATTGCAATGCCCTGTTGGTGGGTCTTCCAAATTATATTTTGAAGAAAGTTCAGTCTGTTCTTAACCCGTTGAGCCCCGGCTAGTTATAATATTTTGTTCACCCCAGTCCCAAGCCATTTTCACTTATTTTTTTTGTTTGCTAAAATGGAAGACAAGGATATGAAATGAAAAAAAAAACAAAAAAAAATCACCTCTGACATTTTTTTTGGGGGGGGGGCCGGTGGGGGGCTGGTGGGGGGGAGCTTCAAAAAAATTTGTTGAGCCAAAATGGAAGAGAATGGTGAGAAATGAACACACAAATAAAAAAAAACTCATTTCGGTCATTTGGGGGGCGGGGGGGGGGGGGGGGGTTTCAATAGTTCGTCTCCCCCACATGACCACCCGCCCGGGAGCACTAGGGTAAAAACTGAGTATGGCATTGTACGGCATACATCCTAAGGAGTATCTCACATAAATCTCAAGCCTCTAGCTCCCATACGACCGGAGTAATGAAGGTTCAAAGTGGCGGTTAACTAGGGGTGTAAACTATCCCCACTAAGCCCACCACCACCAGCCGCGCGGCTGTCTCGGCCCGCTCACACCTACTGGCCCGGCTCCCCCACACACTACGGTACCTCCCCCTCCTATTCTCCCGCCATTTCCTACCTTACGAGCCACGTAAGTGTTTTTTATATGTCGGACGCACGTGATGCGTCGCTGGGAGTTGGTGATCAAAGACTGCCGACGCAACACGTGCGACGCTGGGTCTCAACGGGTTAACAGGGCCGCAAGACTAATTTTTGGTGTTCCACCTAGAACTCCTACTACATCTCTTCACATAGAACTGCACTGGCTGCCAGTAAGAGCAAGAATAGAATTTAAGTTGTGTTTGGTGACTTTTAAGGTTCTCAAATTTGGTGAGCCTAGGTACCTTGCGGAGCTGCTCAGGCGCCCACCGGCACACCATGGTGTAGTTGTGCGTCATGACAATGACCCTTTTCGTCTTGATGAACCAAGGGCTTTTCAGCAGTCTTCTTTCTTTGAGAGGTCATTCTCCTACATGGCTCCGAGGTTGTATAACAGGTTGCCGCTGTCCATGAGACAACTGAGTTCTGTTGAATGCTTCAAGAGACAACTTAAGACTTTTCTCTTTGAGAGAAGCTATGATCTTGAGAGAGGTGTCATGACAGATGGCTATAGAGTTTAGGCTATTTTGCCACTGCTAGTGATTGTTAAATGTGTGTTGTATATGAGCCTTCTTTTGATGCATTGATTTTTGTTCTTTTTTCTTTCTCTTTTCGAGCGCTAGTGAATTCTTCGGAAAAATTGGCGCTTATGAGAAATAAGTAACATGCTTATTATTATTATTATTATTATTAGGAATGTGGCAAGCAAACCCAACCAACATTTTTTACGCCTTTAGATAAGACTATCCGAGATCTCAAAGTAGTTCTCTTGCTCCTTCCAGATCACAACAGGACATACCAAACACAGTTCCACTGGCTCAGGTACCTGTCCATCCTAAACAACCTGCTCGTAAAATAACAGCTCCCGATACGGGAAACAACACCAGAGTAACACCTACGGTACTAATGCTGACACAGGTCTTCCTAATTTGGTATCAATACCAAAGTAGTGGTTTATTAAAATGGACGAGCTGAAGAATATACGTGCAAAGAAGCACAAGGCCATTTGCCGGGCATATATTAAAAAAAAAAAAAAAAAAAATCCCAATTCGATTGGGTGCGAAGTACTTTTCTTACACACAGACACCCACGGTTCCTTAACCCTTCCTACCCGGCCTGTCTTACCTAAGGACGGTCGCCCGTACCCGGGTGAAATGGCTGAAAAACGTCTAGGCCTAGGCTACCGTATTTATGTTTATTTTCACTGCTAGAACTTTCCCACTCATCTATAATCGTAGTGCGGTTTTCAATCTGTATTTTGGCGTTGAGTAGAGCTCTGTAAGTCAACTGGTTCAGTTGTGATGACGATTTCAGTGGAGCAAATATTGCAGAGATGTTGCCCAAATGGGGGCTTTTCAGACACTAATTTCGTCTGACGTCAGAACAATAACATTGAAGAGTCTTCTCCTTCTTGTTTTCGGAGGTGCGGTGACGCAACGCTTGGGTTTGTTGACATACGTCGTACGCACGGCGTTCAGACCAAGCTTAATTAGGCTATTAAGCTGCCGTCTTAGGTAAGGACGGCCGGGTAGCGGCCCTTCTGCCGAGCTGTCCTTACCTAAGGTAGCCCGGGTAGGAAGGGTTAAGGAAACGCTGCAAACCATAGTCTGGCGTGAATAAGACGGATAGACATATTACCATTAAATCTCTCTGAGCTCTATAAATCCGTAGGTTACTCCACAAAAAATTTCAAGGAACAAAAACCCTACGATGGGGGTATACTCTCTAAGAGATGACCCAGGGGCCAAGTGGTTGACTGAGTCAAAGGGATTTACCCTGTAGTGGGGGGATGCCGCCCCCCCCCCCCCCCCCCACACAAAACTCCCATTGGAGGATCTCCAATTTACCACTAGGCATACACTGCATGACAGTGTGGTAATCCCGACACTGACTTACGGAAGCGAAGCATGGACGTTGGTTGAGAGACTCAGACCAAGAGTGAGAGCAGTGGAAATTAATTACTTAAGTAGTGCGTGCGGAACATGGAGGGATAGACAGACTAATGAGGAAGTAAGAAGGAGGTGTGGTGTGGAGGTAGATGTGCTGGAGAGTGTGAAAAGGAACAACTTGAGATGGTTCGGCCATATGGAACGTATGGAAAGCGAGAGAATGACTAAGAGGGTGTATGAGAGCGAGGTGGAGGGACAGAGAGGGAGAGGTGGAAGGATGGAGTGAGGAAGTACATGAACGAAGGCGGTGCTGGCTGGGGGGAGGGGCGTCGACTGACTGGGGACAGAGGTGCATGGAGGCAGTTCGTTCGTGGCCACCCCTTCGGGGATCACGGCATCAGGCAATAGATAGATAGATACATAAAAAACTCCCTCTCTATTACCCAGAAGTTCTGGAAATATCTCAGATCCCCAATTAATAAGTTGTAACCCACCTAATTGACCCCATGATAAATACACCTACCCTGCACGGATTGACAAAGACGTTAGACTGCGTCGAAGAACCCATGGTTACTGTCAAAATTTTATCACACAACAACACGCCGCACAGGCCATGAGGCAAGTAGCAGAGTCTACCCCTCAACAACACCCCAAGTCCGCACTTCATTTTTCAGAGGAGCTCCACGGGGTAATTCTCAGACGACCACCGGGAATGTCAAGATTGGCTCTTGTTTGCGCTTGTAGTGATGTAGGTGAAATCACCAAGGCCGATCTGGGGATCTACCGTTATTGCAAATTTTGAAGCAACTAGAACTAGACAGTTTCTACTCACCCAATGGTCCAAGAATACCCCAAAGATATGGCCACTCTAGCACTCTCTTCACCTCGATTCACATGTGGTTTTATTCCCCAAACAACCTGAACGAAGTTCAGGCTCGGGTACTAAGCCCTCAGATGGATAGGTTGGAGCAGTTTAATAAACAAACTGGCCCTTCCTCAGAGTTTGGGCCAACAATGGACAACTGCCTCTAGAATCAGAATATTAATGATCCGAGTGTTGACAAGCAATGTTGTCTTGGGTGCCAGAGGGCATTCCAGCTTTATATCACACATATTTCTCTCCCCAAAAGAGACAGTCTACAACTAAAACCCTACGATGGACATGGCTACTCGTCAACAAATAATTCACAATAGAAAGTTCAGGATATTAACTAGTTATATACCGGTAAAGTAGAACTAATTCTACAGTCAAAGGTCTGGATAATTGCTCCAGATATAGAAGAGTTCTCTGGCACATCCCAATACAAGAAGTACCAAAAAAGGTCCTAGCTATCCCATTCAGTATAAGAGTGAGAATGTTCACCAGAATTCCTTCCAGCGCGGACATAGCTCCCAGTTTTCCACCAAGGGAGTGAAACAAACTCTTCCCCCTCTACTCAAAAGTCAGCTTAAAAATACTGTTTAACCTTCAAGATTGTAGATTACTGTGGTCCTCTCCACTCCATAGCCAAAAAATCAAACCCTGATAGTCACGTAACATGTGACAAAAGGAGGTTTCAGAATAAATTTAGAGAAATCAAAATTCTCACTCCTACACAATCAGCAGAATGAGTAGGAGTAATCGGGGATACACAACTCCAGACTATAAATCAAAATTCATCCATTGCCAAAAGTCTTTAAATATGGTAACCATTCACAGTACTGTATTACATACCAAGACTGTAAACAGGAACTGTGTTTTGAGTTCAAAATGATAAGGTTCCTAAACTTCCTCAGGTTAAAAGAACTAATCTGACCAGGCAACAAAACCGTTCTACTAACACCTCCCAATTCCCTCCTATTCACCCCAAAGAGAATTCGACATCCCCTGGCGTTGCGGGAAAAATTCTCAAGTAAAAGTAATCAGTGACACATTGGCCAAATCCACCTCCCACTTTTGGGATTGGACACAGACGCTTCGAATTTGATAGGGGGGCACTATCAGTCGTTCTGAAGTTCATCAGTCAAAGAAAATGGACAACCCTTTAGTCAGTGTCACACCATACCCAAGAACTAACAGCCCCGCGTTTTTCCCAAAGTTCATGCAATATCATTGACCTCCAGGTCAATGTCATACCAGATGGACACGATGATGACTGTATCGAAAGCCTTCGATAGAGTCTGGCATAAATCTTTAATTTCTAAACTACCCTCCTTCGGTTTCTATCCCTCCATCTGTGCCTTTGTCTCTAATTTCCTTTCCGGCCATTCCATAGCCGCGGTTGTGGACGGCCATTGTTCACTTCCTCACCCTATAAACTCCGGTGTTCCTCAGGGCTCTGTCCTATCTCCTATTCGCTTTCTAATTTTTATAAATGATCTCCTTAACTGTACCTTAATTCCCATCCATTCATACGCAGACAACTCAACCTTACACTACTCCATTAGTTTTTCAGAACGCCCCAGCCAGCAATCCCTCAACGACAAACGTAATGAAGCCATAGAACTCTTAAATTCTGATCTAAATACTATTTCCAATTGGGGCAGAGAAAACCTTGTTAACTTTAATGCTTCCAAAACCCAATTTCTCCATCTATCTACCCGTCAGGATCTCCCAGCGGACTATCCCTTGTTCTTCAACAATACAAAAATCAACCCTTCATCTTCTCTCAATGTTCTTGGTGTCTCTTTTTCTTCTGCTCTCATTTGGAAGGACCATATTACCAGTCTTGCTAAGGCAGCCTCCCAGAAGCTGGGTGTGCTCAACCGCCGTAGGGGGTTCTTTTCCCCTGCACAGCTTCTTGCTCTGTACAGGGGCATAGTGCGCCCTTGTATTGAGTATTGTTCACATGTGTGGGGAGGTTCCTCTCACACCGCTCTCCTAGACAAAGTTGAAAGGAAGGCCTTTCGTATCATTAACTCCCGTCCACTCACCAACTCTCTGCAATCTCTCTCTCTCCGCCGCAATGTTGCATCTCTCTCGCTATTCTATCGCTACTATAATAATCAGTGTTCCTCAGAGCTATCCCAGTGCATACCACCTCCTTTACGTAGGGCACGTGGTACCCGTCTTGCAACTCAATCCCACCCCTACTCTGTGCAACTCTCCAACCCAAGAGTGAAACGTTACTCTCAAACTTTCTTCTACTCAACAGCTGAGCTCTGGAACTCTCTCCCAGAATCAGTCTTTCCCTCTTCCTATGACTTAAATTGCTTCAAACTCCGTGTGTCCAGGCATTTTGGCTCGAACGTCCCTTGATTTTGGCCCTGTCACTCTTTCAACTATGGGGGAGGCACTCGCTATAGGCAGTTATGCCTTTTGCCTCCCTCAATCACATTTCATCTTTGCCTAGTACTTGCGACACCTCGGTTGGGTTACCTTCTTTGGAAGGTAATCAAGTCGTACCCCACCTGCTCGTGGTGACCTCGCAAACACCCATTTCTATTTATTTTTTCCATTTATTCTTTTTTCAAGATAGGGTGACACAAACGGGGGCGGCGCTACCTGGGTTTATCCCAGGTAGTAGTTTAATTTTACTCTAAATTTTATTAAGTGTTTTGTATATTTTTAATTGTAGGCTACATAAATATAAACAATGGCCGGCCAAGGCAAACGGAGGCAGAGTTTATTGGGAGATGAAGAGAGCTATGAGTTTGAGGGATTTCTGGCAGAGGGTGGTGAAGTGGAGGATCAATTGACTGTAGTGAAGAGACAGATGATGGGTCTGTTAAGATGGAAGGGAGTTATGGAGAATTGGAGGAGAGATATAGGTGTGAAGGTGGAGTCACTGACAGAAATATGTGGAGCCAGTTCAGTAGCAACTGCAGATGGGCCATTAATTGCTAACCTAGATGCAGTGATAAGGAAAGTAGATGAGCTGGAGGCAGAGAACATGGCACTCAAGGAGCAGCTAAAGGAGTATGAGGGCCATTTAAGTGAGAAAGTAAAGGGAGTAATAAGTGAGGAGAAAGATGAGTGGACAAGGGTGGGGAATGCTAAGGTGGATGCATTGGAAGAAATCATGAAGGAGCAGGTGGAAGAGAGAGAAAAAGAGAAAAGAGAGTTTGAGAAGAATGTAGTGCAGGTTTTGAAGAGCAAGGAAAAGGTAGTGAGGGAAACAGCGGAGACCAAAAAGGAGCCGACCAAACGCACCACTGAGGTGGTAGATGGTGGAAAGAAAAAAACTGTCTGGGACCATCAGGTCCTGGTAGTGAAGCCAAAAGACCGATCCTCCGAGCCAGTAAGCCCACCAGATACAAAGGCAATCGAGACTGCTTTGGCTTCGGTTCCGGTTAACAAGTTAACTAGAACTGAGTCAGGTGTACTGGTGGTACGACTTCCATCCAAGAAAGCCAAAGAAGATGCAGGAAGGGCTATCAATCAGTATTTGGGGGTGGACAGTGCCTTCAGTGTCTCCGAACCAAAGAAGATGATGCCAAAAATGACTCTGGTAGGCATTGCTAATGACGCTGAGGATAATGAGATCATTCCCAGCATCCTCAACAAGAACCCAAGAATAAAGTCCCTGGTCGACGATGGCTTAGCTATGAATTTGCTATTCACTAAGCAAAAGAGTGATGCACACACTAAGATTGCGGTAGTAAAAATGTCACCTGAAATACGCTCTTCCATTGTGGACAATGGGAATATGTCTAACGGCTTTAATGGACTATCCTTCGTTGGGATTAAGCCCGGTTGGTACCCGTCACATTTGTAACATATTATGTGGTACCCAATCTGTAAAAGCTAATTGAGTAAATGTTATTGATATTATTATTATTATTATTGAGCACAACACAAACTTCATGTCACTCAAAATAAAATGGTTAGGTTCATGCTGAACCTAGGACCCAGATCACATGTTGGCCAGGAACAACTTCAGTCACTAGGTATGCTCAATGTCTCTGACAGGGCCAAACAAATCAGGCTCACTAATGCCTTCAAAATTTTCTATGACAGAGCACCAGAGTATCTAAAGAATGATTTTGTTAAAGCAAATGAGAGGAGTGGACATAATACAAAAAACAGGATGATTAATTTTAAGGTCCCGAGAATCCAAGGACAGGGTAAGCAAACATTCTTCTTCACTGCCATCAAAGACTGGAACGACTTACCCCAGTCAGTCCGTGAAGAGAGAACACTGTATTCCTTCAGACGTAGCCTGAAGGAACACCTGAACCGGACAGCTGCGAGAAGGGAGCACCAAACTTATGTCTACTACTAAATATGACATAAGAGATAGACAAACCAAACTGAAATGATTACTGATTACGGATTACTGATATTTACTATAGGATGTAGGTATCTTAAAATAACGTTCCCTAGAAATACTTTCTCTAAAGTTTTTTTTTTTGTTTTTTTTTCCTCCCCATTTTCCCACAAGGACCCCAATGGAAATACGCCTAACGGCCTTATTGGGCTATCCTTAGTTGGAATTATGCAAGGCTGGTACATGTCATATTTTGTAATATACTATGTGGTACCAACTCTGTAAATTGCTAACTGAATAAATATTATTATTATTATATTATTATTATTATTATATTATATTTTGATAGAACTAAACTTAAAGATGCCCTTAAATTCCTCCTTTTCAATACTTATGTTAGATTCGGGCCGTACATTTTCAAACAAATATTAGGAATTCCTATGGGTGGAAATGCTAGCCCTTTAATTGCAGACTTATTCTTGCTTGCTTTAGAATTTAAATATATAAAAGACTTAGTTGACAGTAGCAAGAAAAATAAAATCCCAGAAAAATTAGCACTTGCTAAACTGTTAAGTAATAAGTAGATATATTGATGATATTCTCGTTTGCAATTTGTTAAATTTTAATCAAGTTGCTAAACTTATTTACCCTAATTCTATTCCCCTCACACAATGTAACGTAAATTATAAAGTTGAAAATTTTCTTGATATAAATATAGAGATTGTTAATGAACAGTGCATACTAAAAGTATATCACAAAGTTGATGATTTTAATTTTAACGTAATAAACTTTCCTTTCCCTAGTAGTAATATCGATAATAAAATAACTTATAATTGTTTTTATTCCCAATTAATAAGATTTTGTAAAATTTGCACTAAAGTAGATGACTTTTGGGCTAGAGCTAGGTTACTATACAGATTCTTAGTGGACAGAGGTTTTGAGGCAAGTAAATTGTTCCATAAATTTAATCTTTTTAGGGTCAATTATTGTGACTGTATTCTAAAATTTGACATCAATAATTTTAATCAAGCATTTTTAACTTGAAGTTTCTTGTATAACCTCTGCTTACTTTTTGTCTGTATTTATTGTTTTTTGTCTGTATTTATTGTTTATCTTTTCCTTTTTCTTTTTCTATTATTAATATTAATATTGATGATTTTTAAAATTTATTGTTCTTGTTAAAAGAGTACTCTTTGTTTAAATCTGTTGTTACTTCATATTTTGCAATTATTTGTCTTTATATTATATGTATTCATTGTCGATAGTATCAATTGCTTACTTTTGCAATTTCCTTAGTTTATTTGTGCTATAAATGTAGGTTATTTGTAGGGTAGTTGTTGTTGTTGTTGTTCCCCAAGCTGCCTGGCCGAACAGCCCCAAGGCCCCGAGAAATTCCAAGGCCATAACCGAGTGCCCCCACAGAACCCTCCCCGCCGACCACAATAAAGCCTGGGTGACCGAAGCCACTCCATGGCGGGGGGCTGAGGAGGGTGCGGAAACGCCCGGGAAACCAAAGCCCCACCCAGGGCCCTGTGCTCCTCAGCAATTATGAAGAGAAAGTTGAGGGGCAAGGGAAAAATGTGATGCTTTGGCTTCCAATCTTGGTAGATTGGGAGGTCAATCCACGGAAGAGACGCCATCACTTGAGATCTAGAAAATATATAAGTTAAAGGAAAAGTCAGAGTAAGCTATGGGTATGGCAGAGATTGCTCAGCTCTCACTCTGATAGACCAGCCCATCACCACATGGTGGTGTAGTAGGGTAGTTATTGATAGGGGTCACTTGAGGCATGCTATGCTTACAGGTACCTACCCGATAGCACTATCGTTAGTGAGTGCTGTACTGTATTTTATATATTATTTTATAATAGTATAGATATCTTATCAATATTTTTATTTTGTACTATTGTTAATGTCTTGTCATGTTGCAAATTTGATTTAAAATAATATTTTGACATTTAACATGTAGTTTCTTTATTCATGCAGAGTTTAGTATAATTTGCCAGAACGTCCCGGACTTCCCAAACTTGACTACTTCCTTTAACGTGACGATAGTGCGTTGTTATATGTGCGATTAGTTTGCTTGGGAAACAGATTAACTTGCTCATGTAGTAATGTACACCCTATGTGGTGGATTGTGTTCTTTTATTTAATAATTTTCATTTTAGTAAGCGTTGTTTCCACATAGCGATTTTGATAATTTAATTTGACTTTATATTGTCCTTGTCCCAATTTTGGGTTGTTTAGTTTGCAAGTTTTACATTTTAAATTATTATTATTATTATTATTATTATTCTTCTGTATTTTACTGGAAGGCTCTGAGCCGACCGACCTGTAATTTTCTTGCTAGATCCGGACATTTTCTTGTCGGGAGATAGGGACTAGCTAGGAGTTCTAGAAGAGATAATTCTAAAAAGCTTATCTATTTTAGTATTGCTGGTACTTGGAGATTTTTTTTTTTTTTTTAAAGTACTGTACCTGAATTGTTAGATTTTACTGAACTCCATATAGATAATATGCCCGAGGGTATATATGTTTTTTGGGTCATTGTTATAAGCAAAGCTTATATGGATAGTGACGGTCACTTAGCCGGTGAACCAGAAACGTCCAGTAATTTGTCAAATGAACTCACCTTAACATATAAGGTGTTAGGATACTCCAGTGGTTCCGTCACTTGGAGGGGGAGGGGATGTTTTACTCGTTGAAAAAGATACTTCTCCGGTAGTGTTGTCGCTCCTTGAGTCTGGAGATTATAACAAGGGGCCAGAATTGTATGGTGGAATTAATACCGGAATTATTAGGTCTACTGTACTTAGGTTTTGGTAAAGTGGGGTCTAGTTATGTCCCGTTTATTTTAATCCGACTCCCGTTGTCTTTTATGTAAGAAGTAGCCTAGTGAATTAATATTCGGTAAAATTGGATATAATTACCCGGAAATTTGTTAGGCAAGTATAGCCTTTTTAGGAAGGGGACGGAAACTTGCACTTGTTTCCTGGAAATTAGTTAAAATATGTAAATCGTGAGAATACACTTTGTAGGTGACTTGGAAATGTCTAGAGTTTTGCCCAGTGAACTCACTTTAGAGATATGGGTTATTTAGCCGAATGAAGGGAGCAACAGGTGACCTGGTCATGTCTACCATGGGGGCGAAAGGTGGGCATTAGCCTTGTATTGTTTATTTTAATTAAAATGGTAGTAAGTATAACCCAGCCTAGAGTAACCCGGCCAAAATTTCCATTTGATTCCTTTCTTGGAACCCTGGTTTGTTTTTCTTAAGAGTATGACAAAGTTTAGGGTACTGGGTAAAATAATATTTGTTTCTCTTACTGGGACCTGGCATTGTCCTTGTCCCAGTATGGCACAGCCTTGAATCACCTGGCACCCTTATGGTGGTGGCGGTATGGTGTTACCCGGGAATATTGGTATTCTGGACTGACCCCCACTTTTTTTTTTTTTTTTTTTTTAAACTGATTAGAAAAACTTACTTGTTTAAGCTCTTGCACTTATCTTAATTCTGTTAGGGTTAGTTAACGGGGTCTGACTTCTTTATTAAAATCTGACCTAACCTAGAGTACCAGGTAATAATTTCTAGTTCTATCTATCTATCTATTGCCTGACGCCGTGATCCCCGAAGGGGTGGCCACGAACGAACCGCCCCCATGCACCTCTGTCCCCAGTCAGTCGACGCCCCTCCCCCCAACCAGCACCGCCTTCGTTCATGTAGTTCCTCACTCCATCCTTCCACCTCATATTCGGTCTACCTCTCCCCCTCTGTCCCTCCACCTCGCTCTCGTACACCCTCTTAGTCATTCTCTCGCTTTCCATACGTTCCATATGGCCGAACCATCTCAAGTTGTTCCTTTTCACACTTTCCAGCACATCTACCTCCACACCACACCTCCTTCTTACTTCCTCATTAGTCTGTCTATCCCTCCATGTAACTCCGCACGCATTCCTTAAGTAATTCATTTCCACTGCTCTCACTCTTGGTCTGAGTCTCTCAACCAACGTCCATGCTTCGCTTCCGTAAGTCAGTGTCGGGATTACCACACTGTCATGCAAGGACTTCTTCACTTCATTTCTAGTTAAATTTTTATATTGGGATTTGGTTTGTTTCTCAAAATTTAAGTTTGGGTCCGTTTAGGGTACCCGGTGGAAAAATGTTGTTTAGGCTAGGCCTAGGGTAACCGAGACTTTCAAAAGAATTTTGTTGTGATATATGCTGTCGTCCTGACAGTCGTCAGAGTACTCGGTAAAGTGATATGTGCTGTCGTCTTGACAGTCGTTGGAGTACTTGGTTGTTGTTGTTGTTGTTGTTCCCCAAGCTGCCTGGCCGAACAGCCCCAAGGCCCCGAGCAAGGCCATAACCGAGCGCCCCCACAGAACCCTCCCTGCCGACCACAATAAAGCCTGGGTGACCGAAGCCACTCCCCATGGCGGGGAGCTGAGGAGGGTGCAGAAACACCCGGGAAACCAAAGCCCCACCCAGGGCCCTGTGCCCCTCAGCAATTATGAAGAGAAAGTTGAGAGGGCCAAAGGAAAAATGTGACGCTTTGGCTTCCAATCTTGGTAGATTGGGAGGTCAATCCACGGAAGAGACGCCGTCACTTGAGATCTAGAAAATATATAAGTAAAAGGAACAGTCAGAGTAAGCTATGGGTATGGCAGAGATCGCTCAGTTCTCACTCTGATAGACCAGCCCATCACCACTGATGTCAATTGTTTCCTGGCGAGCTATCGATAGTGAGCCTGAAATTTAGGAGGAACTGGCCTTTGGTCAAGCCTTTTTCTACCGAAAAATGTACACATTTATCTCCAAGGAGGGTCTTGTGTATTTTTAAAGCTTCATAGAGGTCTAGGTAGCAAACTAAAAAATTACTTAACTATAAATCTATCTATGTATATTTGTAAACATAGCAACAAGAACACAGACACACACATACAATCAACATAGGGTCCAGTACTAGGATGTTCCCGCACCCTGAGAGGAGGAGCACCACTATCTGTCTCTGTATACACACACACACACACTATGAGAAAGATAAAGAATTGTGTGAAGTTATGAATGAAAAGCTTCAGTCAGTGTTTGTAAAAGAGGAGGAGTTTATAGAACCTGATAGAGAAATGAGAACACCACAGATGCCTGAAATGAAAGTGACAAAAAGTGAAGTGCTGAAATTGATGCAGGATTTGGACGTGAGGAAATCAATGGGACCAGATGGAGTGGCTGGATGGATCCTCAAAGAATGTGCGGAAGAGTTAGTGGAACCAATCTATGAAATCATCAAATCTTCACTGAATGAGGGAGACCTGCCAGTGGAATGGAAGAGAGCTAACATAGTACCAATTTACAAAGGAGGAGACAGAGAAAATCCGCTTAACTACATGTAGACCGGTGTCCCTCACCAGCATTGTTTGTAAAATTTGTGAGAAAATTATAAGGAAAAAGTGGACACACTTCATTGAGGGACAGGGGGTGCTTAGCGAGAAACAGTTTGGATTCAGGGAAGGGAGATCTTGTGTATCTAATTTATTAAGCTTTTATAGCAGAGTTGTAGATGTTACACAGGAGAGAGAGGGATGGGTTGACTGTGTTTACCTGGACCTGAAAAAGGCCTTTGACAGGGTGCCTCACAAAAGGTTATTGTGGAAATTGCAGGTTGTTGTGTACATGGTAGGATGTTAAAATGGATGGAAAACTTTTTAATAGGAAGAGAAATGAGGACCACGATACGAGACGAATATTCACAGTGGAGGAGTGTAACGAGCGGAGTACGTGTTGGGTCCGATAATGTTCCTACTTTATGTAAACGACATGCCAGAAAACTTGAATAGTCATATGAATATGTTTGCGGATGACGCTAAGATCATGAAGAATGTCACCTGTATAGAAAGTTGTCAGGATATTCAAAAGGACCTAGATGAGTTGCACAGATGGAGCCAAACCTGGAAAATGAGTTTCAATGCAGAAAAGTGTCATGTTTTGGAAGTGGGAACAAGTGAGATAAGGCCAAGCTGGGAGTACAAATTAGGAATTGAAATAATCGGCAAAACACGGCATGAGAAGGACCGTGGAGTGATAATACAAGATGATATATCCCCGGAGAAGCATATTAACATGATCATTGGAGGAGCATATGGAATAATAACCAATATGAGAGTGGCATTTAACTATTTGGATGAAGAAATGTTAAGAAAATTGATAATGACTATGATAAGACCAAGATTAGAATATGCAGCAGTGATATGGTCACCACATTTGAAAAAACATATAAACAAATTAGAGAAAGTCCAAAGGATAGCAACGAAGATGATCCCAAGATTGAAGGAGTTGACATATGAGGAAAGACTTAAAACACTAACTGCCTACCTTGAAAGAGAGAAGGGAACGAGGCGACTTAATAACGATGTTCAAGGGAGTAAAAAGTTTGGAACGAGTAGATAGGGAAGATCTATTCGTGAGGGATGATGGAAGGACAAGAGGACACGAGTTTAAGCTGAGGAAGGGCAGATGTCGTAAGGACACAAAGAAATTCAGCTTCCCATATAGGAGATAGAAACTTGGAACAACTTGGAGGAGGAGGTGGTGAGAGCGAGGAACATTAACATGTTCAAATCTAGGTTGGATAAAAGTAAATATGGAAATAGGGCAACATAAGTTATGATATGTTAGTCCAAAATACTGGGAACTGGGAATGTCCATTACGATACTTGTCTAAGTAAAATGGATTGATTATAAAGTAACTAAGACAGGACAACACGAGCGCTGCTCAATTCCTGTAAACTACAAATAGGTAAATACAAATAGGTAAATACACACACACAACTAACCATCAACATAGGGTCCAGTACTAGGATGTTCCCACACCCTGAGAGGAGGAGCACCACCATCTGTCTCGGCATCAGCCAGCAGATCCCTTACACGTTCTCGGTAGATCTCAACCAGGCTGAAAAATATAGATACATTTAATATATTGAAATTAATAAACTACAGATTTTATTTATTTATATATTTATTATAATGGGTGAGGGCTGGGCCTATCCAGTGAGAGTTGCATCTCTACCCAACCTTAGTCGTTTCTCTCTGTCTATTTTGCTGCCCTACATTTCTGTCTGGGGGTGGGAGGCTAGGAATCCTCCTCCCCTTGTAGACTTTACCTACTAGACGAGACAGAGAAAAGGACGAGAGAATGGCGAAAGTGGTCCCGGACCCTAAGAACTGGAACTATAAATGTTGTTTATGTTCGTGCTCTGTCTCGAGTCGGCCACCCCCAGGCTATGGGGTATGTGCCTGGGTACAGTAATATACATAAATACATACAACTGAATACACACATATTTTGTATGCATACAGATTTACATATACAGGTATAAATATTTAGTGTTATGACCTGTTGCATATATTCGAATAGTAGTTGTAGTAGTAGTAGTAGAAGTAGTAGTAGAATTATAGTAGTAGAAGTAGAAGTAGAAGTAGTAGTAGTAGTAGTAGTAGTAGTAGAAACAAGAAAAGTACAAATAGCACAAGAAACGGGTGCTTCAAATTGGCTGACAACACTACAAGGCAAAAGGCTTCAATCTAAACAAACAAGAATTTAATGATGCTATTGCACTAAGGTATGATCAGTGGCGTCACCAGGGGTAAAGTTTTGGGGGGGCTGTAGCCCTGGCATAGATGGTGGGTGGCGAGCGAAGCAGCAGCTGGGGCCTTTTTGAGGCCTAAAAATGTGTATAAATAAGAAACATATGACACATAAATATTGATGAGCCTGATACCAGGCATCAGTCAGTACAAGGCCAATGGTAATTGTAGGGTATAAAGCCTATGTGCAGAGAATAGTTTTTTCTTCATATACTATCATACTATAGTCCATTCATTATAGTAGGCCAGAAATTGTGACCCCTAACCTTTGTAATTCGCTAAATGGCTAGAGCAAATGGTGGTTCCATACTTATTGCCTGGCTGACCCTTCCCAAAGGTAGAAATATTAGCTTGATTACTCCAGTCTTTCCTTAGGTATAGAGGTAAAGTGGTCTAGATGTTTCGCCTACTTATAATGAATATACTATAGTTTGTAACGATTTCTTAGCATATTAAATTGGATAATTTGAAGAACTTTTATTATTGTACCATTATATAGATTTAATTGGCAAGATTTTTCTTCCATTACTGGGATAGAAAAACAAAACAGTTTATCTGGTTGTACCATTACCTCAAACGTGTAATTTAATTCCTCACTTTAGCCCACTATCGTGCTAGCCTAAGTTTGGGACGCAAAGAGTCAATTCCTAGCAAATCAATTGTCAAAATTATAGGCCCTAGGTACCTAGGTACTGCACATCACGCCAAGTCATTGGAAAAAAGTAAATCATGAAGAAAGTGCAATTTACCCCCAAAAAATTTAGAAATCTTTTCCGTCTTCTGATATGCCATATTAACCCTTATTTAGCGGCGAGCAACATAAGTCGAGTTAAATAAAGCTGGACTATGTGGCGGCGCTCGACATAACTCGAGTGGCAATTTCAGCACGTAATGTGGCTGAGAGAGAGAGACAAGTGGTGGCAGGAGACTAGCGAGCGTATGACTGCTCCAGACCACCGCGGCGAACCTACTGACACAAATCTCAGCTCCCTCCTCCCTCTCTCACTCGCTACATACTCAATTATGTACTGAAAGTACCGAATTACCTGCTTTTTGCACTCGCGTTGCACGGTTATTGCAAGAAAACTATCCATCATACAAGGATCGTTATGGTGTCATTCGAAAGCTCTGTTTATGCCCTTTCAGGGATAGGTACTTGTTTTACGTTCTGGGTCTTATTTAGGCATGAAAATGATCACGTAAACAGCCCTATTTTGGCTAAAAACACCCCGCTGTGCGGTACACATAAATAAACCGCATAGGCCGCTCGTAAGGTGTTAAAGGACATGTGTAGGTTAAATTAAAGTTAAATTAGAATAATAAGGTACGGTACCGGTAAGTATGGACTACACTGGAGTCTGTCTGGAAAATCAGTAACTACCCAGGTCTTGGATTTTTTTTTTGTTTTTTTTTGTTTTTTTTAACTTATCTATCATTAATTAATCAAAATAGCAAACAAAATCTAATCATGAAACTTTTGAGCAAGTCTTTAAATTGAAATAGACCTACTGAAATTTGAGTGGATGAAAAATGAGTAAAAAAAAAATAACTAGGCGGTAAGCATTATCAAGTTAAGTTCACAAATAATTAGCCTAGGCTTCAAGAACTAGGCCTAGGCCGGGGCTAGTCTTAAGCTAGTTAACTATATAATTACACAAAATTTGGTCAAGGTTAACATGCGTTAATTCATGTACAGTACCTCGAATCCTCGATAATTAGGCTATGTCATATATATATATTATTACGTAGCCAGTCAGCCTATCACTGAGTCTAATAGAAATATATAATTTCCGACAATAATAGGCTTAAGTTCTTAACATATATTACAGCAAAAATTACATAGCCGCCTACAGTATGATAAAATCACCGTCCACTGAGCTGCCTGCATTGGAGAATGGAGAGTAAAAGTAACCGCTATTTACCTGGCTACTCCCATTCTAATTAATCTCAGAGCTCTTTCGGACATCCTCACGTTTTACAAAACTCCTTCTTTATGCAGTTATAATCGATATTTTACCTAAACCTAGCCTAATTTAGGCTCTTGGATTATGTGACCTACACAGCTAGGCTATTTGATTGTTTTAAGCTAGCCTAAACCTTTGTAGGCTAAGCTAACTGATTTATCAGTTTGGTCTAGTTAGCCTAGGCCTAGTTAATGCCTAGCCTAGGGCTAGGTCTACTTGTAAATTAATATTTTGGTCAATTATAAACAATAAGACACTACTTATGAGTGACACAGTGACTTTGATAGATTGTTTCACCTTTTTCAATATATTGAGTTATTTCCAACTAATACACTAATACACATGTCACTAATACACATTAGAATCCAGTCACAGTGCAGAACAAATGGCCACTAGAATGATTTCTCAAAAAATCTCACTCTTAATTACTATAAAAAAAAGTAATTAAAACTGTCACCATGCCTGAAACGCCTCATAAATTTAACACTCTGGAAAACACTTAAAACGGCGTTGACACCCAAATCCAACGTGCGCATACCGGTACTCCACCTGTAACAATTTTGGGCCGTCAGCTTATATATTTTATTTCACTGAAGACTTCACAGTATTTAAGAAAAAACTATTAGAGTTGGAGCCCTTGTTCAACTCTGGGCGGGGAGGCTTCTTCTTTTTCTACTTCTCCAATAAGGACAATGAACTCTTTATGTGCTAGCCTAATATTATTAGAACAATGAGAGTTTGCAAATGATGACCGCTTAGAGTAGCGAGACATTCGAGTTTTGCGGACTTTTTTTGACAGTCTGCCTGTCAGTCCCCAGGCCAATCGAGGGATTTTTTTGGTTAGGCAGCCAAACTGGTATGAATTTTGAAATTTTCTCCATTATGGTAGGCCTAGCCTAGCCTATGACTAAAAAGATTTGACCTATAGCACAGCCTACTCACAGCACCATCAATAGCCACTTTTAAGTTTTAGGCTAGGTATTTGTGAACTGATAATGCCTTACCCTAGTATTTTTTTGTACTCATTTTTCATCCACTCAGTCAGTAGGCCTATTTCAATTTAAAGACCTGCATTAAATGAAGTGTATTCTGCCGAAAACTAGGCGAAAATAGCTAATGAGACCAGAACGGCCCCGTACGTGGTCTGGTTCACCCCGCAGTGGTGCAAGTGAAACGCGGGAAACCCGCTATTGTCTTCGTATTGATAATCCTGAGAGCGAAACCCCCACGCCCAACGAGATCCCCGGTCCCATTTCCATCCCCGATTTGGTCTCTCTCTCTCCCAAATTCATTCCACATATATACATCGTGATTACGTCAGCCCTGTTATATATAACAATCATCATAGTCCCCCCCAATTCTAACAATTATATGTCTCTAACCTCCCGTTGTTTATCCACTAACTTATATATATTCAACATTCCTAATAACCAGACCTTATACGGGGCCCGTTCTGGTCTCATTTTGAAGCTATATTCGCCTAGTTTTTTCGACAGAATACAGATGATTGATCAAAATACGCTATCGAGAGAGTATTCTTCTGATCACATTGCTTTATGATACGTACTACTAACTAACAATGTAAATGGACTTTCTTAAGCATAGCCTTTATGGAATTTTGTCGAGATGCTGCCAGCAAAATTGTAAGTTGCTTTATTTTCCTTTTAACTTTTTTTTATGCATAAATTAATCCCTTGAGGATGACATGACTAGGCTATGGTTTTGTGGAAAACCCTTGAAAACCCGAGCTAAGTTTTTTTGGCCCATAATACATATTTTTTTCCGGTTTCCTACACCTTTTTTCTGGTCAGTATTGACGCTTATTTATAATTCACGGGGGGCCCCCCTTCCACGAACGCAACAGAGTTTTTGTCTTTAATATTTCGTCTCATATAAATTAAAGTGGCCCCATTGCTTTTTTAGTGTTTCGTACACCAGAAAAGGGTGTAAGCTCCCCTATTTTAAATATGTTGCATTGTATTCGGATGAGTATTAGATGATTTTGTTCAGCTTTGGAAGGCTAACTGGCATAGGATGAGGGAAATATGGATTTAGGGATAGAGTTCCTGAGCTCAGCTGTTGAATAGAAGGTAATTTCACTCTTGGGTTGGAGAGTTTATGACTAGGCCTATTATTATTATTATAATTCACGGGAACCCCCTCAACCCACGGCCTATATAGACCCTCTAACGGTGGGGGGTGAGGAGGGGCAGATCCCGTCCTGTATCTAATACCGGTACCCAAGTAAAATAATGTCATAGGGGTGAGGGGGATCATGACGACCGTAGTACTTCAATCTTTCTTCTATTCAACAGCTGAGCTCCATATTTCCCCCATCATATGACTTAAAAATTGCTTCTTCTGTGTCCAGACATTTTTGGCTTGAGCCTTGATTGTGGCCCTGTCATTCTTTCAACTCTGAGAGACACTCGTCTATGACTTAAATTGCTTCAAACAGTGAGTGTGTCCAGATAAACCTCCGAGTAACACGGAGCGGCGGCGGCAGACAAGAATTGCCATCATGTTCCTGCGTCTATTTTGACTGCCTGTGAGCTGTAACATGAAGCAAGTAAGTTGATCGCACATACTGTATTTCGAGTTTGATTAGTTCCTTTTGCTATTCTTGTGTTGTCCCAGTTTTTTGGTTTGTTTGTTTTGCAAGTTTTTTTATAATAGGCCTAGGCCTAGGCCGAGTTAAAAAAAATCCACATTGGAGGCATTTTCTGCCATGGATAGGCTAATGAAATGAAGTTGAATAATTTATAGGCTACCTATACCACTATACCTAAGCTTTTATTATACCAAACTGGAGGAAATGAATAGAAAGAAATAAGGATAGGCTAACAATGTAAAATAAGTCAATGGAACTTTCTTAAGCATAGACCTACGGAATTTTGCTGAGACGCTGCCAGCATCTAGAGAGAGAGAGAATGTGAGTGAATGAGTAAAAAGTTTTCCATAATTAACAAAAACTAGACTAGTCTGTAGACAAATTACTGTATAGGCCTAGGCCTAGTTGTGATTATAAATGTACTCACCAGGAACAGATGAGTATCTGGAGAAGAAACAAAAGGTGTATGAGTAGATAAGAGAATTTGTGGAAAGTACTTAGAATTATACGAAGGCAAGTTGCTGAAAGGAGTGAGTGAAGAGCATGTAGGCTATAGGGTGGGTGCAAAAGGCTGGAGTGTCTGGATGGACTAGGCCTTAGCCCCCATCAGTCCAGAGTAGGCCTAGCTTATATATAATATATGTTTAGGCTATATTATAATATATGCCTATAGATGTAATAATAACAGTAATTATTAAAAAAGACTGACTAACTAGGCCTTAAAATTACATGTGTTAACTAGCTGGAGGACCCCAAGACGCAGACACGCAGACTGGAGACTCGGCAGATGTAAACAAACAAAAGGCGTCATTAAAAATATTATTTTTAATAACAATATAATATAGGTTATACCCAATTTTTCACAGGCATAAATAAATACTTCTTTCTTCTTTTTCCTAGGTTATCACGATTTCTTATGATTCTACATGTTTTTACATACATGGCTACACACTCACTACACAGTATTAATCACATAGTTACCCATAATATTAATCCGTTTTCTTAATTTACTTAAAGGTTCTCGCTGGTTTTCTTTAATTAATTTGGTGGGGAAACTGAAGGAAATGGATAGAATATAAGGAAGCTAGCTAACGATGTAAATATAGTCAATGGTTGGTTTTCTTTTAAGCATAGGATGGCATGTTTGTTCTTAAAGGTTTCTTGTAAGATTTGTTGGTAATTCTGCATAACTACAACTCCTGTTATTTTAAGTTTTATGTATTTTATTTATGTATTTTAATGCTTTGTAAGTGTGTATTTTATTGTTAGAAAGTGCGGAGAGCACTTTTTATTAGCATTTGCATTGTTAATTGTAATTCAGTTACCCCAACAATCTAGGAGTTTGCTCGACTTAGTAAACTTTGAAAAGGCATTAGCCTAACCTAACAACCTTACCTAACCTATCCTAGTATTAAGGGAGGGGGCTGCCGCCCCCACACCCCCGCTGATTGGGCATTACAACTATATATTTTGTTATAGGATAAAGTCTATGGTGTTTACTCTGCAATCTTCAGCTTTGGCTGTTGATAACAGGAGTACAGTACCGATAAAAATACTGACTTCTTGTAGGTGAAGCTCCACTCTGATTGGTACTAAACATCGGGGAGGAGCCTCCAAGGAGGCTAGAATGTAAACAGTGTCCTGGACTGGCTGTACAAAAATAACTGATAATGTTATAGGGGAGTGAAAATCAAATTGACAAAATAAGAAAAGTAGCCCTTATCCGCACATCACTAAGGTCACCTGAGTAAGGTAAGAGCGAAAACAAAAAATTCCATGAGACGGGAATCCGGTAATCGAGGAGTAGTTGTTCTGCAGAATACCCGATTTGTTTGTTAGTAGTCTGTAGACAAATACTGTAGTTATTATAAGTGTATTATTATAAATGTATGTTTACTCCTTGTGTGCCTGGGTTAAAACTTGAGAATTAAACGACCTTCTAAAATCCAGTCAGATAAGACCCTACACAATATGGTTTTAACCCAATCAGATTGAAGATGTGAGAAATATGAGATGTGTATATCAAGAAAATAAAATTCAAAGTATGACTTAAGTTTAATAACACTATAAATAAAAAATAACAAGGGTTTTGCTTTTACATTCTTGACTTTGGGTTTGTAAATGATGGAAACTGACTGAAGATATTCAGTATACCTGTTCAATAAGCTGTTAAACTTCTGACTCTGTTCAGATGCTTAGACAGGTGAACCTAGAATAGAGGACTAATAATAATCATAATAATAATAATAATAATAGTTCTTAAAGCTAGCGCATGCTAAGCTAGCTAAGGATAGCTCAATAAGGTCGATTAGGCGTATTTCCATTGGGGTCCTGTACTACTACCCCATCCCTTTGCTCATGAGGGATGGTAACGACTCAATGCTTGTGAAAAATCTTTAATGCGCCAAGCGTGGGCGCGAACCCGGGCCTTCTGGGTGGAAGTCCGAGACGCTAGTCACTACACCAAGCGAGCCGCTAACATTAAGACTTTCTCTTCCTCTACCCCACAACTTGGGCTCAAAGTTGAGTGAGTTAAGACACACTATCTGGTCCGAGGGAGGTCTTTTTGAATCTCCCCTGTTTTGATAAAAGAGCCCTGGGAAGCATTCACAAATGAGACAGAACAACACTTCACAACTAGTTAACTGTTTAGAACATTCACTAACATCAACAATGCTGTACACATACTCAATAAAACTATCCAAAACGCTGACAAGAAACACATTCCAAGAAACAGAAAAAGACACAACCCCAACTTCACACCAGAAATTCAAAACCTCATCAGACAAGGCGACATACTGAAACACTCCCCAGCACCCCACACACAAGACATCACACAACAAATTCAATCACTCAACACCCAAACTAACAACAAAATACAAGAACAACAAAAACTAAATTGGAATTCCTACAAACACTTGATCACAAAATAAACCCCAAAAAACTCTACAAAACACTAAACAGCATCACACTTTCCAACAGCAACACAACACAATCACATGCTGCAATCACAACAACATGTAAACAACAAGCAAACACTCTCATCAATCACTTCTCACATGTCAGCTACCGTCACAAAGACGACCGACGTGTCATCCGACGTAAGAGACAATTCCCCACAGACCCTGACTATAACCTTCACCAATCACCAGACAAAGCATATCATCAACAATCTCAAGCACTCACCGTGCCTGTGGCCTAGACAACATAAGCAACATACACCTCAGGGCGGGTGCCCGACCCCGAAAGGGGTTGAAATAGGGGAGCTATCCCCCCGCCAAAGGCGGCTTTCTAGGGCGTTTCCTAGCTGATGCTGAGAGGATTGGGTTCTAGTCATGTGGTGATGGGCTGGTCTATCAGAGTGAGAACTGAGCGATCTCTGCCATACCCATAGCTTACTCTGACTGTTCCTTTAACTTATATATTTTCTAGATCTCAAGTGACGGCGTCTTTTCCGTGGATTGACCTCCCAATCTACCAAGATTGGAAGCTAAAGCGTCACATTTTTCCCTTGCCCCTCAACTTTCTCTTCATAATTGCTGAGGGGCACAGGGCCCTGGGTGGGGCTTTGGTTTCCCGGGCGTTTCCGCACCCTCCTGAGCTCCCCGCCATGGAGTGGCTTCGGTCACCCAGGCTTTATTGTGGTCGGCAGGGAGGGTTCTGTCGGGGCGCTCGGTTATGGCCTTGGAATTGCTCGGGGCCTTGGGGCTGTTCGGCCAGGCAGCTTGGGGAACAACAACAACAACAACAACATACACCTCAGACCACAAGGCATACAAGCACTCACTAACATATCAAACTACAGCTATTCACACAACACAATACCAGACATTTGGAGTTTCATCATCACATTCCCCATACCCAACAAAGACCCCACGCTCCTCAAACCGCCCCATCACACTCCTTTGCTCCCCCTCCAAAGTCATGGAACGCCTAGTATTACAACTAATTACATTTTAGGCACCACACAGATCACAGCCACACTCGACATTAGTAAAGCCTTCGATGCCATCCCCCGCCACAACTTAACAAACAAAATCTTCAACACAAAAAGGTGGCACCCTTTTGCCGGTCAGTCATCTAAAATCAGAAACTTTCCAAACGGAGTCCCACAAGGATCCGTCCTATCGCCCGCACTCTTCAAATCTGTACATGCACGATATAGTTTAACTACACCCAATACGCCCCAAATAAACTTAGCTTCCTATGCAGATGACATAACACTCACATGCACACACCATGACCCAAAAAGAGCAACAGATCTCCTTCAACCTATCTCAACACACTACATGGCTGGTGCACTACAAACAGACTTAATCTAGCCCCAGCCAAATCCACCGCAACCCTGCTCACAAGCTGGACAGGAGAACACGAATACATCCCTCAACTCACCATAAACAACACACCCCTAACACATACACACACACCCAAAATCCTAGGAGTAACATATGATACTCATATGACATTCAAACAGCACACCACAAACATTAAAAAGAAACTGACACCCAGACTTAACGCCCTCAGGTCAAGTACTTGCTCACACAAAATTTGGACACAACAAAGAAACTACCACCACAGTATATAAACAATACAAAAAATCAGTGATGGAATACGCAAGCCCAGCCTGGAACGCATCATAAGACCTTACAGACTATTCAAAACAAAGCCCTGAAGATCATTACAGGCTGCACAGCTACTGCACCCACAGATCACCTACATCAAGAAACCAAAATCCTCAAAGTCAAAGACCATCTGGACATGAGAGGCACTCAATTCCTGGCAGCAGCCTCCACGAACCAAGACCACCCACTAAACTACATGGCAACACACCCACAGACACCAAGAAATATCAAAACAACACCCAGCACACGGTATCACACACAATTACTGTCCTCTCTCCCTCCCTGCCCACCCCGAACCAACTTCCAGAAGCACATCCATACTAATTTCTCTCGCCGATCCATCCACTCACTCACAGACAACACGCAGCTGCAAGCACGACCTCCCGAAATCCATCCTTCCGAATCCTCCCTTCCTCGCGAGGACAGAGTCCACCTGGCCAGGCTGAGATGCGGACACCATCCAGCTCTCCTGAGCTATCAGAAGAGACTGGATGACTCCGTTGTCGACGCCTGCCCGGGATGTAACACAGCACCCCATACCATTAAACACATCATAATAGAAGACTGCATTTCACACAACCATTACTTACGCCAACAACACAATCTACACTCAATGAGAGCTCTGTGGGAAAGCCCGATCGTGGCCATCGCCTTCCTCAGGGACTCGGGGCTGTTCGGCCAGGCAGCTTAGGGAACAACAACAACAACTAACTACTTCGAGTCGCCATACTAAGGGTTCAGTTCTCTGCAATTCATGCGGGAACTGGACCCACTTCACCTGCACAACACTTGCCTCCAAGAAACACTACGTAGTACAAACACCTGGACCTGTTCCTCATGCCCCTCCCTCTCCCAGTCAAATCCCTCAACTAAAACCCGTCCACCTCTCCTCCCTAACCCACCTTAACCTTCCCATACCATCCACATCCTCAACTCAACACACCACACCCCATCCTAATCCATTCCAACCCCCATCTCCTGCTCCCCAATCCCGACCCCCACCTCACCCATCCCAACCCCCAGCCCCTCCCACACCCACCCCATCCTCGTGCAGCAGCACCCAACATACATCGTGCACATAACATTAACATTCTTCAACTGAACATAGATGGCATCAACACAAAGAAACACGAACTCTCACACTTCATCAAACAACACAACATACACATTGCCATCTTACAAGAAACAAAACTCCGCACAACACATAAAACACCCACATTTCATAATTTCACTACCATCAGACAAGACCGGGCTGTCGGCGGGGGCGGTGGACTCATCACCCTGGTACACAAAGAAATATCATACATAGTAACCAGTGTACAAACCAAATCCCTCCTTCCCCCAAATGATAACAACAGAAATACAGTCAATTAAAATATGCACCGGCAACAACTCCAACATGAACCATCATAAACACATACATCCCTCCCCAAACATCCCCTACAGTACCAAATGAATACAGACCACACTTACAACACATCACAAACACCCCACACATCATCCTGGGTGGTGACTTCAACGCCAAGACGTCGGCCTGGTTTGTCGACAACCCCGACACAGACAGAGGGCTGGTACTACAAAACCAAACCGATAACCTCATCATCCTTAACGACATCCATCAACATACCCATATTCCTCACCAAGCCCTCTATAATCCATCATCTCCAGACATCACCTTTCGCTCCCCAGAACTCGCCCCCACAACATCCTGGAGGGTGGTCAGAACCTTAGGCTCTGACACCTCCCGATCATTATCACCACCAAAACCAGACTCACCCCAGCTAGCCACAAACACACATACACCAATTATAAAAGAGCTAACTGGGAAGCATTCACAAATGAGACAGAACAAACACTTCACAACTCTAAACAGTACACCCATCACTAACATCAACAATGCTGTACACATACTCAATAAAACTTTCCAAAACGCTGACAAGAAACACATTCCAAGAGGTAACAGAAAGAGACACAACCCCAACTTCACACCAGAAATTCAAAACCTCATCAGACAACGCGACATACTGAAACACTCCCCAGCATCCCACACACAAGACATCACACAACAAATTCAAGCACTCAACACCCAAACTAACAAAAAAATACAAGAACAACAAAAACTAAATTGGAATAACTTCCTACAAACACTTGATCACAAAACAAACCCCAAAAAACTCTACAAAACACTAAACAGCATCACACTTTCCAACAGCAACACAACACAATCACATGCTGCAATCACAACAACAGACTCTACTCCTTCATGTAAACAACAAGAAAACACTCTCATCAATCACTTCTCACATGTCAGCCACCTAAACCTTTCACAAAGACGACCGACGTGTCATCCGACGTAAGAGACAATTCCCCACAGACCCTGACTATAACCCTTCACCAATCACCAGACAAAGCATATCATCAACAATCTCAAGCACTCACCCGCCTGTGGCCTAGACAACATAAGCAACATACACCTCAGACACCTGGGACCACAAGGCATACAAGCACTCACTAACATATCAAACTACAGCTATTCACACAACACAATACCAGAGTGAGAACTGAGCGATCTCTGCCATACCCATAGCTTACTCTGACTGTTCCTTTAACTTATATATTTTCTAGATCTCAAGTGACGGCGTCTTTTCCGTGGATTCCCAATCTACCAAGATTGGAAGCCAAAGCGTCACATTTTTCCCTTGCCCCTCAACTTTCTCTTCATAATTGCTGAGGGGCACAGGGCCCTGGGTGGGGCTTTGGTTTCCCGGGCGTTTCCGCACCCTCCTCAGCTCCCCGCCATGGAGTGGCTTCGGTCACCCAGGCTTTATTGTGGTCGGCAGGGAGGGTTCTGTGGGGGCGCTTGGTTATGGCCTTGGAATTGCTCGGGGCCTTGGGGCTGTTTGGCCAGGCAGCTTGGGGAACAACAACAACAACAACACAATACCAGACATTTGGAAGCATGGTATCATCATCACATTCCCCAAACCCAACAAAGACCCCACGCTACCCTCCTCGCACCGCCCCATCACACTCCTTTGCTCCCCCTCCAAAGTCATGGAACACCTAGTATTACAACTAATTACACCTGACCTACCCCTAGCTCCAACACAACATGGCTTTAGGCCACTGCACTCCACAAACACTCTTCTCACAGACCTTACACAAAGAGCTTTCGACGGCATCAATTCAGCTAGACCTTCACCACACAGATCACTATTAGCCACACTCTACATTAGTAAAGCCTTCGATGCCATCCCCCGCCACAACCTAACAAACAAAATCTACAACACAAACATGCACAACAACACAAAAAGGTGGCTGGCCAAACTTCCTAGCAGGCAGATGTGCACACGTATCTTTTGCCGGTCAGTCATCTAAAATCAGAAACTTTCCAAACGGAGTCCCACAATGATCCGTCCTATCGCCCGCACTCTTCAATCTGTACATGCACGATATAACTACACCCAATACGCCCCAAATAAACTTAGCCTCCTATGCAGATGACATAACACTCACATGCACACACCATGACCCAAAAAGAGCAACAGATCTCCTTCAACCCTATCTCAACACACTACATGGCTGGTGCACTACAAACAGACTTAATCTAGCCCCAGCCAAATCCACCGCAACCCTGCTCACAAGTTGGACAGGAGAACACGAATACATCCCTCAACTCACCATAAACAACACACCCCTAACACATACACACACACCCAAAATCCTAGGAGTAACATATGATACTCATATGACATTCAAACAGCACACCACAAACATTAAAAAGAAACTGACACCCAGACTTAACGCCCTCAGGTCACTTGCTCACACAAAATTTGGACACAACAAAGAAACTACCAACAGTATATAAACAATACATAAGATCAGTGATCATCATCATCATCATCTCCGACGCCTTGCTTCCCCCTGGGAAACCCCCACTAGAGGATGGCCATGACAGAAACGTCTCCAAGCTACTTTGTCAAGACATGCCTCCTTTGCCCGTGCCACAATGCCCCTTCCACTACGTGGAAGTTTTTCTTCAATATATTTTTCCACTTTCTTTTCCCATACCATAGGTGGTCTTCCACTACTAGCGGTTCCACTCACCTGACTCCCATATATCTTTCTTGGCATTCTGTCTTCATCCATTCTCTGAACATGACCATACCACCTCAAAGTACTTCTCTTTATCCACTCAACCACACCACAATCAATGCCCAAAGCCTGCTCTTCCATTCCAAAGGACTCGTACACTTCCCTATTACTTGGCCCATCTAGCCTATTCATGCCAGCTGCCATTCTGAAAAAGCTCATCTCCACAGCTCTTAGTTTGAAGAGGTCCTCGTCACTTGCCGTCCATGTCTCGCTTCCATACGAGAGTGTTGGGAGCAGCACACTGTTTCTCAGTGACTTTTTGACTTCCTGGCTAACCAACCATTCTTCCTTTGAGAATACTATCAAGTTCTCCAATCACTTTTCTCCCTTGCATTTTTCTCTCTTTTATCTCACTCTCCATTTTACCATATTTGCATAGTACAGCTCCCAAATACTTGACATTTTCAACCTCTTCTAGTACATAATTTTTCAATTTTATTTTACAACTTTTCTTGTGTTCTGTCTTGATTCTATATTTTTCCTTAAAATCTATAGTTTCATGCATTCTTCTCTCAAACACCATTACCTTACATTGACCTTTAACTTTCTCTTTTCACATACCCTGTCAAAGTCGGTGACCACTCTCTGAAGTTCTTCAGCATTTTCCGCCAACAGGACTGCATCGTCCGCATATAGGCATGTTAAAATCTTCCATGTTCTTCCCTCTGATTCCAGTCTAGCTCCCACACCCATTGATACAGCCCTACATTCCCTAATCACTCCATCCATGTATATATTGAACAACCAAGCTGACATGACACATCCCTGTCTTACACCTACATTGACCTCAAAACTTTCACTTAACTTATCCCCTACCTTCACATTTGCCATTGCATTCCTATAAAAAGATTTTACTGCCATTAGCAACTTTCCTCCCACACCATATACTGTTAACACATCCCACAGGCCCTCCCAGTCTACTTTGTCGTAGGCTTTTTCCAAATCCATGAATGCTGCATAGAGTTTTCTGTTTTTGGCCAGATACTTCTCTACCAACAATCGCATTGAGGCTATCTGGTCAACGCAGCCCCTGCCCTTTCTGAAACCTCCCTGTTCCTCGCCTATTTTGTCATCCGTTATCTTCTGTAGCCTCTGTGTTACTACTCTTGCGTGTACCTTTCCAGGTATGCTAAGCAAGCTAATTCCCCTATAATTCTTACACTCTTCTTTACTACCCCTTCCCTTTGTACAAGGGTACTATCACTGCTTTCCTCCAGTCCTCTGGTACACTTTCCTTTTCCCATGCTAATTTACATAACCTATGCATTATGTCAACAGCTTCTTCTCCTCCATATCTCAGCATTTCACCTGGGATGTTATCTACTCCAGCAGCTTTGCCCATTTTAAGTCTATTGATTGCTTCTTTTACTTCTTCTCTGCTTATCTGGCTTTCAATTACCCTGTTTATTCTACCTCTCTCCATTCCTATGGATGAGATCTTTGCCTTCCCCCTACTCTTTACAGCTAAGCTACTAAAATGATCTTTCCATACTTTCACCACACCATCACCCTCTACCACTTCCCCATTCATGTCCCTCATCCTACCACCTGAGACACTCTCAGTCTTCTTCCCTCTGGCTTCTTTCACAGCTCTGTAGTATGCTTTCCTGTCATTCAGAAACTGTTCACTAATCTTTCTCCCATATGCCTCATCTGTCTTCCTTTTAGCGTCTTGTATCGCCCTCTTCACTCTGTTTCAAATTTTTATATTCTTCTTTCCTCGCATCTCTAGTTTCTCTAGGTATATTCTTTTGCAGCATACTCTTTCTGAACTCTTTCACTATTTCTTCTATCTCTTTACTAAACCATGCGTTACCTTTCTTCTTCCACATTTTAAAGGTTTTCTTCCCACATACTTTCTCAGCTGCTTTAATCATGGAGTCTCTTGTACCTTTCCATACTTCGTCTACAGTATTTCCCAGATCTATCATAACATCCATGTCCTTTATAGTCTCTTTCAGGATGTCCTTGTATTTTGTTGCATTACATTCTTCATTTAATTTTCTCACATTTATTCTCTCTACTGTCAGTTTTCTCTCTTTCCTCTCATATTTCCACTCTTTCCTTATCCTCACTTTTGTCAGCACTGTATAGTGGTCTGATCCCGTCAGCATACCTCTTACAGCTTTTGAATCTAAAATTCTTCCTTTTAGTCCGGAGTCCATCATGGCGTAGTCAATTAGAGATTTCTGTTCCTGCTCACCTTCACCTCTGTGCCATGTATATCTATGAATGTGACGATGTTCAAAAAATGTGTTAGCCAGAAACATCTCTCTCTCCGCACATACTTCTAAAAGGAAGTCACCATTCATATTCCTACCGAGAGGACACTAAGAAAATTTACAAAGAAAGAAATAGGCTTGAAAAGGCAAAGAACTCATTTTGTGATAGAGTGGTAAATGAGTGGAACGCACTGCCCCAGTATGTAGTCGATTCCGAATCATTAAGGAAGTTTGAAAGTAATCTTGATAAAAAAGCATGGGGAAGACAATATTTTAAGTTTGATTATAAAGCAAAAATACAGAATAGTGAAAATGTTGCGTCTGCTGTCGCCGCCGCCATCACCGTGAACGACCGCAGTAGTGCAAGTACTGGTACTGAGCTGTATACACAGGCCTAGTTTGCCTTTTTCCAGAGGATCTACTGTAAGAATCTGTAAGAATAGCACTAACAGTGTCTCAGCAAAACTCAATAAAGTCCCCCTGAAGCACTTGCACCTGGCAAAATCCCACCACAGCAGCCTTAATATGTCACATATTATTCTAAAGGGTGTCTTTCCAGTCCCGTCTCAAGATCTAGCCGGATTTCTGTTTTTCCGGTGCCGTCTCAAGCCAACCCGACTGGTCTATAATTTCCTGGGTCATTTCTCTTTCCCTTCTTAAATATAGCTGTTATGTTCGCCTCTTTCCAGTCCATCGTGATAACAGTGATAACATGATGGGGCGTTGTTGTGGCAAGACTTTGTTGTACTGTGCTGCAGTAAAGACTGTAGCCACCGTGTTATGATTGCTGAGTACTGTGATTGTACCATGGAAGCCACATTCACTGTGGACGTTTGCGGTCTTTAAACCCGTATGTAGGCTATGTAGGCTATGTATGTATGTATGTATGTATATTATTTTTTTGCTCTCTTACCGGTACTGTACTTATACACACATACTCATAATCTCTCTTACACACATTCATGCCCCTACCTGCCAAAAGCTCCATAGGTGTTAACAATCCTGAACGGCTCGAATGAAGTATTCATAACTTGTCTTGCTGAGAGTAAATTAACGGCGACAGGTAAATTCAGCACGGCGATCAGTGCTCCGATGGCGTTGTTCACCATCCTCCGTGTCTTGCCTGGGGGGTGGAAAAGAAAATTGCATTACAAAAAATGTATGGACAACTTAGCTAAAAATGCTTACTAAACACTCTTCTATCGCTATTACAACAATCAGAGCTATCTCAGTGCATACCCCTTCCCTTGCGGTGATTGTGAGGCACCCGTCTTTCAACACAGTCCCATTCCTATTCTGTCCAACTCCCCAATCCAAGAATTGGCAAATTTTCTCAGTCTTTCTTCTACTCAATTAGTGAACTCTAGAGCTCTATCCCTCAATCAATCTTTCCTTCATCCTAATTTCACGGATACATCATTGTATTACGTTCTGGCTCTCGTTTATGCATGAAAATGTGTAGGGAATGAAGGTCAATTTAGGCTAAAATGCCTGCACTGAAAGATTTATAACTTTTGTTAAGAATAAATACTCACTGCAAGACAAGATATTAGACACTTGCAAGAGCCAATCACCTGGAGTTATTAACATATAGCTGGCCCGGTACTTTCCTTAAGTGGCAGAAAACGAGTACCGGTATTGTACTGTAGGCTATAGTGTATGGGTGACTCACTAGGATCAAACTGCGACGTCTTTACTCTATTTAGGAAGGATTAATAATAGACAACAAATTAATTGAGGTATACTACACCTCTCTCATTACTAGACATCCTTCCTAAGCTGCATGAAATTGTCTAATAATAGCCAGAATATAAGGAATAATAGCGTCACCCGTACTGAAGTGGTTGTGGTTGTTGTTCTTGTTGTGTACCGAGTGACTCACCATGCTCAACCAGCGGGGAATTTTCTCTCTTTCTCCATTTTTGTATACAGTACTCCATAACTCTCTCTTCCTGGTTCCTAAGGACCTTTCCCGACCCAGATTGACCCTTATACAGATAAACGATAAAGGAACGATATATGAACGGTCCTAAGTACGGTATGCCGCCAGGAATCGTGAACCCTATCCTACGTAACTAAAGAAGGGCTGGAGGAAATGGACTGTACATTTCCACACCTATTCCCTGGCTGACCCTTTCCAAATTGTAGATATATTAAGTTTGATTACTCTGTCATTGGTGAATTATAGAGGTAAATGTTCAAGAGTTTTGGCCTACCTATTTGGAAAAGGGTATAGAATACTCTGGGTTTTCTCCTGAGCGATCTAGATGTGTGTGAATTCGTGTTTAGTTTTAGTTTTTTATTGTTGTGTTGTCCCTGTTCGGGCTCTGCCTCGAGTCAACCACCCCCAGGTAAAAAAAAACAATAAAAATAAAGGTATGCCGTCGCCAACACCGTGAACGACCGCAACAGTGCAAGTACTGGTACTGAGCTGGATACACAGGCATCGTTTGCCTTTTTCAAGAGCTACTGTAAGATACTGTAAGATAGATAGATAGATGTGCCTGAGTATATAGGTAGATATATAGATAGATAGATAGATTGATTACTGACCAGGATCGACCAGCGGGGACTTCTCTCTCTCCAACTTTTGATACTCCATAACTGTTGTCTTCCTGGTTCCTGGTGTGAAGATAGCAGCATAGGTCCGGTCATCAAAGTATGCCAAACTAGGAACAATGGTTAACCAGTTCAGGAAACTAAGGTTGCCAGAGATTATCAGGACTATCTGGGGAAGAAAATATAAGAACATCTTAGGTTTTGGGATTTTAAGACCTTTCCTCCATTAGTTTGACGATTTTAAGACCTTTTGTGCCATTTAGGTGTCAATTTTTTCCTGGCGAGAGATAGCAAGCCTGAAATTTAGAAAGAAAAATGCACAAATTAATCTTGAAGGGAGGTCTTGATGGGACAGTAGAGTAGGGGCTCACATAGAACGTGTTCGCATAGAACGCCGACCTAAAATATTGTTCCCAAATTTTCGTTAGGAACGAATGTGATCATATAGAACGATTTCGCCATCAAAGTAGGGCAAATCCGAGTAGTTCTCATATAGAGAGCCGAAATATCGTACAAAACGTACAAAATATCGTACGCTCCTGACGGAAATTTACGCTTACAGCGAACATTGACCATATTGGGCCACCAAAATGCCGCGATCACATAGAACGAAATCACATAGAACGGCCTCGTTTATCAACCAATTTCTCGTTCTATGTGAGACCCTACTGTATTTATTTTAAGCTTGATAAAGATCTAGGGAGGAAACTAAACAAACTGGGGAAGAGAATATTTAAAAGAACATGTTATAATAGTTTAATGCAGATCTCCCTCGATTTAAGATTGGGTTACGTTCCTGAAAACCCAATGATAAATAGAAAAATCGTATAGCAAACCTAAAAGTAATGGGGATGCATTCTGGGACCAGCCAAAACCCAAACACCTAAAAACCTATAATAATATCTTAAATCGGGGCATCGGTTAGTGAGGGAGACCTGTCCTCATTTCTGGTTAAAAAACATTGACATTAATCAGGATTATTTGTTGTGAAAAAAAAAATATATATATATATACCGGTACCGGTATATAATTATATATATATATACCGGTATATATAGAAGAACATGTTATAATATTATAATGCACATTGAAATGCTGGGTGCGAAGGGAATTTAACCCTCCTGAAAATCCCCAGGCCTGCCCCGTGATCTGGTGCTGTCTCGAACTCTGGTCAGTAGCAGTAGACATGCCAGACTCGCGCGCAACCACTGTACTACCACAGACGTAGAATAGGATAGCAAGCTTAGTTCTCCTTGAAAGAACCAGGTGATAGTCTCGTGGTGATTCACGTGGTGGGTTTATTAGACTTCTCCACCAACGACTATTTTACGCTATACCAGACGTCAACTCGGGTAATTGGTGGTTGCGGGATTTTGCGGGTACCAGGCATTACACACATAAACCTCCCAGTCCTCCGCTAACATGCATTCTACAGTACTACAGTATAGTGCTTTACGGCTATTGCGGTCATCTAAAAAATGCTAAATACAAGCTATCACACATCACGCACACAGAACGTGGCGGAAAATAGAATGTGAACATTCCGAGCGATACCTTTTGATGATGATACCTTTTGATGTGTTCGCCACTCTTCTAGCGGCACCAAGGAGCGCGACGCCCCTCGTTATGGGTGGTGATCTGGTGCAGTAGACTGTTTGAAGCGACAGCTCGCTCCCTTGCGAGGATGGGCTCGTCTGGCACTTTTTACGTCAACAAGCGAGCAAAAGGTGATTCAGTAAGTGATTGGTCCACATCCTAAGATCATCAGAGTGTTGTGATTGGTCCACATGACAAGATCATCAGAGTGCTGTGATTGGCTGCCACTTCCTGTCTGGCAGCTTCAAAATGTACGCTTTATTGGAATTAAGCCACCTAATACAGTATAATCTACCTTCAGATATGTCATGGTTAGTGGCATAGCGTCATGTACAGTGGCATGGTCGGTAGCGCGTCTGACTGCTAATCGAAGGATCTGCAGTGTCAAAACCTCAAATTGGTCTACTTTACATAACTATTATAATGTAAAACTTGCAAAATAAACAAACCAAAACTTGGACGAACACAGTAAAACGATAAAACAACTAATCAAAATCGCTATGTGGAAACAACGCTTAACCTCTGAAGTGCGCATGGGGGTAATTGGAAACGTCCCCCTGTGCTGACGTATTTGAGGTGTTTCCGTCACTAAAATATTCATTGTGCCATTAATAGCATTAATATTTATCCATATGCGCCTATTATGGGTTGATTATAAAGGTATTAACCTGAAACAACAATAAAACGAGTGAAAACAGCGTTTGGATGGTCAAAATCGGAGATATAGCCCGCGAGTTGTATAATGTATGGGTGAGGCAATCTGCTTTCCCGCCAATTTCCCCCAAGGCCACTGAGACACAGTCGATCGATACTCTCTCTCTCTCTCTTGCACTCGCTTGCTATCAGTGATGACCACACCCTCCAATCGGATTTCTAATGTTAGCACGAAAAATATACCTCAGAATAAGGGAATAACAGGGAAAATAGGTGATAACTGAAGGAGAGGAGGAAAGTGGGGAAGGAGGGGAGGTAGAGGACTGAGATTTTGCATGGCCCAGGGGCCAAAAAAAAAAAAAAAAAATAAAAAAAAAAAAAAAAAAATATAAAAAATATTTTTTTTTCGATGTCAAAAGTTGATTTTTATTTTCTCTGACTCTTAAGAGTCTTCCCGCAGTGCGCCGGGGGAACTCTTAAGAGTCTCCCCGCAGCTCCCGGGTTAAGCAAAATAACAATTCTTTATAAATAAAAAAAAAAAAACAATCCACCACATAGGGTGTACACCACTACATGAGCAAGTTAATAAAAAAACCAATCCACCACATAGGGTGTACACTCACGCGTACTAAAAGTTGCTCAGGGGTGGGTCCTTCCTTCCCCTGCTCCACCCGGGGCAGGTGGAAGGGGGGAGTCGTGTCCAAGTCTACCCGACCTTCCACCCCCAAACTACCCCCAACTCCCCCACCTACTTTCTCTAGCTGGCAGTTAGTGATTAGCGACGATTATTCTCATGTATTACAAACTATTGTTAAACCATCATTGCACATGCTTACAATGGCTAATATTTATAATTTATTAGGAATATATTAATACAATATACTGTATAATTATTTTCTCAAAATGAGTATACACAACATGGGTTACAAGATTCTCAGCTGTAGTGATCTGCTTCTCTCTCTCTCTTTCTTGACACGTAGACTACGAGGTCAGTTAATTTAAAAACAAAATTAAATATGAAAATGTGTAGCCTTAATATGAATACAATATGCGGTAATGGCTGGCAGTTTGATTTGAAAAGGTTCAGCACTAGTATTTCTGGAAACTGTTTACCATTTAAGATTTGTTCTATCTGGAACAAACTTTCCTCAGAAGTTGTAAACATCTCCTCAGTTGAGCAGTTCAAGAAGACAGTAGTCAGTAGATAGTATTTTGTACACTCTGTAATGAGTGTAGTGCACTGAACAATGTCTCTCCTTCCACTTTGAATATTTCCCCGAAATGGACCGCAAAGTCTTTGAGATACCGGTACTAACTATTCCTTGTAACTCTCTCATAGCACACTTTTAACAACTAAGATATAACGGGTGTGAATGGGATAGTATATTTACCTTCAATAGTGTTGTATGATGAATGTTGCCTGCACTTGATACACTTAAAGGAGAGTTGATGGTAAGACTATCTATTAAACCTAAACTTAAGTTGTGGGTTTGTAGAGGTGACAGGCTGAGAACACAGACAAGAGACAAAGGCGGGGTAAGTGATGAGGCAAGCACTGTCACTCAAAGGCTTGATAATCAAACCGTACTACTGTATATATATATATTAACACTGACTTTGATCACAAGCTATAATTATATCGAGTTCTACATTGAATTAAGCGAACCATGAGTGTATAGGATACATAAAATGAAATCCAGACAGTTTATAGTATGTGTGGTATAGAATATATGAAAGAAACTGAATGAAATGATAAACGAAACAATCGATAATAGTCGCAACACTTCCAGCCAATCTTTGAAAAAAAAAATCCTTTTCTGTTATGTTAGAAAAAAAAAAATCGACTGTCGTAAGTTATTTGAGGACCAAGGAATATATCGTAAAGGGCACGTTAATGTGTATGACAATGATGGTGAACATGTTATCATTAACCCTTTACGAGCGGCCTATGCGGTTTATTTATATGTACCGCCCAGCGGGGTGTTTTTAGCCAAAATAGGGCTGTTTACGTGATCATTTTCATGCCTAAATAAGACCCAGAACGTAAAACAAGTATCTATCCCTGAAAGGGCATAAACAGAGCTTTCGAATGACACCATAACGATCCTTTTATGATGGCTAGTTTTCTTGCAATAACCGTGCATCGCGAGTGCAAAAAGCATGTAATTAGCCACTTTCCCGATACAATTCCGTATATAGCGAGTGAGAGAGGTAGGAGGGAGGTGAGATTCGTGTCAGTAGGTTCGCCGCGGTGGTCTGGAGCAGTCATACACTCGCTACTCTCCTGCCACCACTTGTCTCTCTCTCTCAGCAACATTACGTGCTGAAATTGCCACTCGAGTTATGTCGAGCGCCGCCACATAGTCCAGCTTTATTTAACTCGACTTAAGTTGCGCGCCGACTTTTAGGGGTTAATGCTGTTTGATCTTGGATTTAATTACGGTTTTATTATATAAATCACATTAAATCTTGGTCGTAGAGAGAAAGAGAGGGGCAGAAAACCTCTACAGCCTAGATTCGTGTAACCCACTTTGTTTGTGTGAAGACTCATTTTGAGAATGCGAATACATATTGTATTAATACATTCCCGATAAATATTTAATGTTGGCCATTGTAAGCGTTTGCAATGATGGTTTAGCTATAATTTACAAGATATGAGAACAAACGTGGCTAATTACTAACCCTCGCAAGAACAAACTTATTATTGTTATATTTTCTTATGATTTGGATGTTTATGTATACATATATGTACCTTTTGTGGCAATTGACGGAGATAAATAGGCCTAAAGTAGACAACTTGGAGTCAGTGCCACCCATATCAATTTATTCCCATATAATACTCTATTGCTAATATGCGAATTTCCATTCCGCGCCCTCGTGTGTCGCCCATATACTCGCGTATTGAGAGGCCTGACTGTATATATATATACAGTAGATAGATAGATAGATGAACTCACCTCATAATGGTAATTCATACAGCTGAGGTACCACCAACAGGAATCACCGCGTAGTTTAATAAGTCCCGCCCCTAACATGATGCGGAAGATCAGCCAGCGCAGCCCCATGACCATGATGGGGGTGGGGGGGCTGCCCCGGGGGAGGGGGGACAGGGATAGTAACGGCACAGACCACACGGCCAGGAACCCCGTCTCCAGAAGCTGGGACTCCCATCCGAAGCCGTACCAGATCTGACCTATGGAGGAAGTATAGGTAAATTATAACATCAGGGTATGTACAGTACCTGAATATAGAGATAGATGGATAGATAGATAGATAGATAGATAGACAGACAGACAGATTAGATATATATAAGATCAGGTAAGGTAGAATGACTCATGCTTCAAGTTACAGTACTTAGGGGAGGTTTTTATTTTCCTCCCTAGACCTCCATCAAGCTTAAATAAACACCCACCCAAGACCCTCCTTGAAGATATATTTGTAAATTTCCCGGCCGAAGGCCAATTCCTCTAATGTTACAGGCTCGCTATCGCTCGCCAGGATTTTTTTTACATCTAAATGGCACAAAAGGTAATGAAATGGCCAAAATAATGGGACAAATGACTTAAAATCCCAAAACTAATGGGGCTAAGCACAAGGGAGTCCAGAAAAAAAATCCCCCTTAACCCCAGGACCATGACTCCCTCCCAAACCAGTACAAAATCAACTAATGGGGCTAAATACGAGGGAGAAGGGGGACCAGATCTGACCTGCGGAGGAATTATAGGTTAGTTCATATTATCACCAACCCACTGGATGACGGGGTAATCCACTCTCTTAATTACAGAATTAAGAGATTGGATGACTCTGTTGTTGACACCTGTCCAGGATATATATATATGAGAGAGAGAGAGAGTAAAGGTGAGGCTGACCGTTTTAAGACGTTTCACCCCATCAGTCTACTGCTCTAAGACATTTCGCCCCATCAGCCACCCCATACCATTAACCCATTCAGTGCAGGTGACGTCTATTGTATTTTATTCTAGCTATACAGTACAGTATTAACCCTTGTCTAGCAGGGGGTTTTGGGTTTATTTGGGCATATTCAGGCCCTCCTGAATGATAAATCAAGTATCTGCATGAAAAGATATGTATTCAGCAAAAACCTAGGCGCTAAAAGCTTCAAAATGAGATCCGTCGGACATCTCATGGCAGAAAATGCCTCCAATGTGGATTTTTTTTAACTCGGCCTAGGCCTATTATAAAAAAACTTGCAAAACAAACAAACCAAAAAAACTGGGACAACACAAGAATAGCAAAAGGAACTAATCAAACTCGAAATACAGTATGTGCGATCAACTTAATTGCTTCATGTTACAGCTCACAGGCAGTCAAAATAGACGCGGGAACATGATGGCAATTCTTGTCTGCCGCCGCCGCTCCGTGTTACTCGGAGGTTTATCTGGACACACTCACTGTTTGAAGCAATTTAAGTCATAGACGAGTGTCTCTCAGAGTTGAAAGAATGACAGGGCCACAATCAAGGCTCAAGCCAAAAATGTCTGGACACAGAAGAAGCAATTTTTAAGTCATATGATGGGGGAAATATGGAGCTCAGCTGTTGAATAGAAGAAAGATTGAAGTACTACGGTCGTCATGATCCCCCTCACCCCTATGACATTATTTTACTTGGGTACCGGTATTAGATACAGGACGGGATCTGCCCCTCCTCACCCCCCACCGTTAGAGGGTCTATATACCGAATAGGCCTATAATGATAATAAACTACATTAACGATATTAGCCTAACCTAACAACCTTACCTAACCTAACCTAGTATTATGTAATAGGCTAGCTATGGTGCCGCATATGGGGAGAAAATATAATTTTTTGTTTACAGTAGGTATAATTCCTTATAATGCATTTCCACCGCTTTGGACATATATAGGAATTAAGTATGGTATATGACAACTCTAAAGTAGCCATAGAAATTTATGAGTATGCTGTGAACGCGAAACTAGAATTAAACCTTAAATTTTAGTACCATACTTTTATATTAGGTTTTTCCGAGGGTTCAACACATTTTCATATGATCTTTAGAGGTATCGATAACTGGAAGTACCGTATTGACAACCTTGTTACGAAAAAGAAATTTTAGCATCATACCTTTTTATTAGGTTTTGCCGAGGGTTTAAACAAATTTTCTTATGATCTTTAGAGCATATAGATTCAATATTTATCTTCAAATATATCAACAAAATTCGTGGTATTAAAATAACATTGAACCAAATCCTCCATGCCGACTATATGAAGACAAATATGGCAAATCTATTGGTGCCTATTTTCCCTAATAAATTGTTTCGATAATATTCAAGGACACTAGTGCGACGTTATGAGAAACAATTTATTAGGGAAAATAGGCACCAATAGATTCGCCATATTTTTCTCCATATAGCCTAGGCTAAGTCTGCATGGAGGATTTTCGTTATCAACAAATTGAAAAATACCCACTTCACAGACAAATACACCAAAAATCTAAGTCAAAGCGGGGGTGTGGGTGTGGCAGCCCCCACCTATAATACTAGGATAGGTTAGGTAAGGTTGTTAGGTTAGGCTAATGTCCTTTCAATTTAAGTTTCAAAGTGGTATAGGCTAGTAAACACTAGGATAGCCTATACCCGGTCAGAGGTAAGAAGAAGAAGAAGAGTCCTGCAGTAGTCTCCTTGAATGCTACCATTGTTTCTCATAACGTCGCACTAGTGTCCTTGAATATTATAATTATTTTTATCATCCCCTGGCCCGTAATTATTTAAACTTAGGGCCTAGGCTAGGCCTTCCAAATTTTGAAACTAGCCTAGGCTACAATTATTATGTTCCTTCCAACAACCAACCATACTCCTAAAATCGATTAATGAAATTTACAAACACATGTGGCAGTCCGTGGACTCGAACCCAGGATGTTAGGAAGTTATGTTAGGAAGCCATTAGCCATACTGTCATAGATGATAGGGCTACAAAGCAATAAATTCAGGGTAAATTTCTATAATTGCACACATACGAGCTAAACAAATTATTATTGTATTTAACAGGAAGGTACGGAGGTAAGTGATTTGGTATAGGTGGCAATATGCGGAAATGGATTATAAGGGCATTCCACCCCCTCTGACAAAACTCTATCAATCTAGATGTGACACAGATTTTACAATGTTTCAGAAATTCAGAGAGACATTAGGCCTAGTTAGCCTAACCTACCAACCTTACCTAACCAGTCCTAGTATTATGGGTGGGGGCTGCCGCCCCCACACCCCCGCTGGTTGGGTAAAACGGTAGAAATCCAGTTGGGGTGGAGTGAGTAACCGGTATTAGTTTAGGTAAATTTCTATAATAGCACCTATACGAGCTAAACAAATTATTATTGTATTTAACAGGAAGGTACAACGAGGTAAGTTATATGGTATAGGTGGCAATATGCGGAAATGGATTATAAGGGAATTCTGCCCCCCTCTGACAAAAGTCTATCAATCTAGATGTGACACGGATTTACAATGTTTCAGAGAGACATTAGCCTAACCTAACAACCTTACCTAACCTAACCTAGTATTATGGGTGGGGGCTGCCGCCCTCACACCCCCGCTGGTTGGGTAAAACGGTAGATATCCAGTTGGGGTGGAGTGAATAACCGTAGATTTTCGTAAGGGGGTAAGAGGGGCGCAGAATGCCCTTCTAATCCATTTCCGCATATTGCCACCTATACCACATCACTTACCTCGTATGGTGATGGGCTGGTCTATCAATGGTGATGGGCTGGTCTATCAGAGTGAGAACTGAGCGATCTCTGCCATACCCATAGCTTACTCTGACTGTTCCTTTTACTTATATATTTTCTAGATCTCAAGTGACGGCGTTTCTTGCGTGGATTGACCTCCTAATCTACCAAGATTGGAAGCCAAAGCGTCACATCTTTCCTTTGTCCCTCAACTTTCTCTTCATAATTGCTGAGGGGCATAGGGCTCTGGGTGGGGCTTTGGTTTCCCGGGCGTTTCCGCACCCTCCTCAGCTCCCCGCCATGGAGTGGCTTCGGTCACCCAGGCTTTATTGTGGTCGGCAGGGAGGGTTCTGTGGGGGCGCTCGGTTATGGCCTTGCTCGGGGCCTTGGGGCTGTTCGGCCAGGCAGCTTGGGGAAAAACAACAACAACAACAACAACAACTTACCTCGTCATACCTTCCTGTTAAATAGAATAATAATTTGTTTAGCTCGTATAGGTGCAATTATAGAATAATACCTTAGTTTAGCCTATGACCAACCAGTTACGGGCCCCATCGATGATTATCAGTGTTTTATCACTTTCATGAACGATACTTTGTTGGTGTACATGTACTTACCTTCGCAAAAAAGCACGTGGAGTTAAATAATGACAAGGCAGAAATAATGGCAGTTGAACTCAATGATAGGGTAAGACGGGGTAATTTCGCCGCGGCGCTAATAATTTCCATTCAAACGCCGATATCTCCACCGGTAAGAAGGACTAAAGGAGGAGATGCACAATCACCTTTCAGCATACAGTCAAAGTCAAACCCCCGCCATTCACACATTCGCCTATCACACTCACCTCAAAGGCTGCTATCCTGCGCCTATAGCTCATCAAAACCGCCCATAACACACCCAGGGCTGCACCAAATCTGACAATGACCACTTTTGACTTCCCAAAATCAGACAAATAACACTTGTACTGTACAGTATAGTATATTAAATTTATCATACACAAGTAAATAGAAAGGTATAACAAGAACTTTAAGTTACCTTATAATAGTTAAATAGAAGCTTAAGTGATAGCATGTAGGTTCCGCGGAAATGTCTGTTTGTATGATGATGGTGGTTTTGTAATGTTTAACCACTATTTAATCACTTAATCACCATGCTTAACCACTATTTAGTAATTTACTCACTCCAAAACACTAATAGATGGCAAAAAGTAGGATAATAAGTCAAGTATATGGTTGAGTTGGGGGCCTCGAGGAACCAATTAGAATTAATCCAATTGATTCCTGTTCCCTTATCGTTCATTCCGTGTTTTGTGTGCACTCGTGGCACTAATTAGTCATATTCCAATTACACCTAATGTCATCTGTATCCAGTTGCGGTAATAAGTAAAAATTTACAAACAAAGACATTTTGGGGAGATTTTGCTCTAAAGGTGATTTGTCATGGCTTGCTTGACAATTCTAGCTGTTAGCAAATTTAATCGGGAATGTGAGATGAAAATTAGAACTATAGTTAGAGGATTGGGTTTAGTAAGAAAGAATACCGGTAGTATTGGGAGTTGAACCAGTTGCTGTTTGCTGATGACACAGGGTTAGTGGCGGATTCTGAGGAGAAACTGCAGCGAGTAGTTAAAGAGTTTGGTGTGGTATGTGGGAGGAGGAAGCTGAGGGTGAATGTCAATAATAGTAAAGTGATGGTGTATAATAGAGATGCTCGTAGGGTGAATCTAAATGTACAACTTGATGAGGAAATGCTGGAACAAGTGGAGTGTTTTAAATATCTAGGAGTGATAAGAAGGGACGAGTGTTGGTTGTTGTTGTTGCTGTTCCCCAAGCTGCCTGGCCGAACAGCCCCAAGGCCCTGAGCAAGGCCAAGGCCATAACCGAGCGCCCCCAGACTGAAGCCACTCCATGGCGGTGAGCTGAGGAGGGTGCAGAAACGCCCAGGAAACCAAAGCCCCACCCAGGGCCCTGTGCCCCTCAGCAATTATGAAGAGAAAGTTGAGGGGCAAAGGAAAAATGTGACGCTTTGGCTTCCAATCTTGGTAGATTGGGAGGTCAATCCACGGAAGAGACGCCGTCACTTGAGATCTAGAAAATATATAAGTAAAAGGAACAGTCAGAGTAAGCTATGGGTATGGCAGAGATCGCTCAGTTCTCACTCTGATAGACCAGCCCATCACCACTGTGTTGTAGTGTTGGTTTGTAGAGGCTACAGCCAGGAATTAGGTGCCTCTCATGTCCAGGTGGTCTCTGACTTTGAGGACTTTGGTTTCTTGATGTAGGTGATAATATTATGTAGGTGTAGTAGCTGTACAGCCTGTGATTATTTTTAGGGCTTTGTTTTGAATAGTCTGCAAGGTCTTGTGATGTACTTCAGCTAGGTGAATGGGTTAAGCAGTACAATATCATTCAACATGCACTTAACACTTTATAGGTCTACACAAGCTGGCCACCTCGCCTAGGTGGGATATGCCAGTAGCTTACTATGAAAAAGTAATACTATTGTATAGACCATTAAAGAATGTATTGAAATATTTGATTTATACACTTAGATTGTAATATTTTATGTAGGGAATATATGTGCTATAAATATCTCAGTCAGTTTTGTTGTGCATGAACAATTGAACATCCAAGCAAAACTAACCAAAACATTACACCCATGCCCTAAGAAACTCTAACAATAATCAACAACCAGCAATAATGGATAAGACATGAGCAAAGAAAGAGAGAAAGAAGAAAGGTAAACAGAGATAAAGAAGAGAGTTTCCTACCTTACATGAAGCTCCACTTTCTAGCGGTGTGATTGGTCATGGTTTGATTTGGTTTGTTTTGTGTTTTTAACATTTTATGCAGTATTTTACAATTCTGGCCTTTATATTTGCATTTTGCAATAGCTCAGAGTAAATTAAAGAGGAAAGGTAATAAGAGATAGTCATAGAGATAGCATTTCCTTATACAGTAGTAAGGATTTACCTTACAGTGCATGTTACATCCCGCACATCAAAGCTATCCTTCACATCTCACCTATATTATAGCTACTATACATTGGCTTAACGTCATTTTTCCATTACATGCATTGTAACGGCTCAGACGGGGTTGCCTTTCAGTAGTTGGAGTGTACTGTAGTACAATAAAGTCCTGCCACAACACTGCCCCAACAAGTCATCACTGTGGTTGATGTTGGTATAGTACTAACCATGCCTCAGCAAGACTCAACAGAGTCCCACTGCAGCACTTGCACCTGCAGTATCTGCAACCACACCAGCCTTAACAGTGTTACAAAAAGACAGCACCATAACAAGACTCTACTGTATATTAGGCAATTGGACTATAGAACAATAAAGTCCTGCCCCAACACTGCTCCAACATGCAAACACTGTTGCCGACACAGGTGTGGTGCCAAACGGCGCCCAGGTAAGATTCAGTCTCCTGTGGCACCTATCCGCACCCCACCAGCCTCGGCAGTGCCATACCAAGACAGTGCTAAGATAAAGACATTATTGTCTAGTAATGGCTGTTGGTCCATAAGTCTATCGCCATATTAGTCGCCTTGTACGACACGCAGTAGGATGCGTGAGGCATATTCTATTTTTACTCCACCATTAGATGAAGGCCCCCTTACCCCCTGGGGGTAAAGTACCCCCTGGTACTGTACTTTGGAAAATCTTTGCTTATGACCTACACCACGCCCATCTTCCGCTACACCTATATTATTAATAATGTAAAACTTGCAAAATAGATAAACTAAAACTGGGACAACACAATATAAAGGCAAAAGAACTTATCAAAATCACTATGTGGCAGTAACGCTTTAATAAAATAAATTTTTGAATTAAAAGAACATAAAACCACCACAAAGGGTATACTGTACAGTGTACATGACTACATGAGCAAGTTTCCCAAGCAAACTAATCGCACATATAACAACCCACTATCACCACGTTAATATTTAACTTGAAATTTCTCCACTCATAATCTACATCCATGACATGAGCAATCAGATTAGTGCATTTACATTTGCTGGGAGATTTTGGTGACACGGTAGGCCAGTATAAAAGAAAGTGGCTTTGAAGTCGCTATTTTGGAGACTCCTCTCCATATCAGATTTAGTTTAACCCCAACCAGCATCATAACAATCTCTGCCCTTGTGTTTTTTTAAATTAATTAATGTTGTTTTTCCTTTTATTATTATTATTATTATTATTATTATTATTATTATTTTGTATATATATATATATATATATATATATATATATATATATATATATATATATATATATATATATATATATATATATATATATATATATATATATATATATATATATATATATATATATATATATATATATATATATATATATATACATACACAGTAAAGTTAAACCTCGCCCATCCAGACTCATTTGGGGAGAACCTTGTCTGGATCTGCCAAAAGTCCGGATCTATATTCAGCCATCCAGATTGATACTGTACATGACTCAGGATATCTAACTTAAACAACCAGATTTAGGTTTCAGCCATCCAGACAAATCTGGATGGCGACATACAAGTCTGGATATCTAACTCCGTCATACAGTACAGCCCATTCTGAAACTGATGTAAACAATACTGTACTTGTATTCGTCTCTTTCGCTTCCGGATTGACTTATATTTTTCCCAAGCCATCCAGACAAGTTTGGTTGGCTGAAACATGAGTCTGGATCTAAATGCCTATCCGAATCTCTTTGGTTTCCGGATCTGAGAGCACTGGATGGGTGGGGTTCTACTTAATTAGCTTAACCAGACTACTGAGTTCCCAAAAAGAGGGGCTAGCCTCCTCTGCCCTTAATCCCTCCCCTCACCATTGATGGACAACATTGCCCAATCCAGCCTGAGATACTTAATAATGAGATAAAAAAGTAAAAGAAGATTAGAACACTCCTAGAAAGGTGAGTGAAAACAAAGCAGCTAGTTATACTGTCACTCTAATCCCTGCCTACAAATACCAGTACAGTACTGTATATGCAGTGGCAGACCTGTGATGGTGTAGGAATTCCTACAGGACAAGGAAGAGGATAGGAGAGAACAGGGAGTGTAGTGAGAACTCACTTGGGTTGGGTTGTGGAGTTGCCGGCCGCTCAAGCGAGTTGCCAACTGGACAGTTAGTAGGTGTGTGTTGTGCACCGCTCAGTGAAGTTGACTCACCATTCCCGTTCATCTCTCTGACGGACTCTCGGTCGATTCGGTTCAGGCTTGTTCCTCTCTGTTCGGAGCTTTAGATTCCCGGAAGGTGAAGTAGTGTAAAGTCAGTGAAAATAGGCTAGCCTAAAACAGATCGGATGCGGAAATACCCTGAGCCGACCAGGCCAAGTGGGATATCTCTATTGGTCTAACTGGTAAGGTGTCTGCCTCACAACCCAAGGGTCGAGAGTTCGTGCCCCCACCAGGGCTATATATTTTCGTGAGGCTATTTCCGCATCTAACGAAGTTTAGGTGTGTTGGTAAAATTGTTCAGATGGTTGAGAGTAAGATCGGAGTTCCATAAATCCTCTTTCGGGTATGGTGTAAAAAAGAATTCCTACAATGGTGCCAGACCTGGAGCTCCCTCACACCACTAAACAGTTCTATGGTAGGAAGAACTTACTATTATGTTCCACTCAGTCGGCGATAGTTGAGGCCTTGATATTTTGATTTTGTGTATGATGAGGTGAATGAGGAAGTCTATCTATCTATCTATTGCCTGACGCCGTGATCCCCAAAGGGGTGGCCACGAACGAACCGCCCCCATGCACCTCTGTCCCCGGTCAGTCGACGCCCCTCCCCCCAACCAGCACCGCCTTCGTTCATATACTTCCTCACTCCATCCTTCCACCTCTCTTTCGGTCTGCCTCTCCCTCTCTGTCCCTCCACCTCGCTCTCGTACACCCTCTTAGTCATTCTCTCGCTTTCCATACGTTCCATATGGCCGAACCATCTCAAGTTGTTCCTTTTCACACTTTCCAGCACATCTACCTCCACACCACACCTCCTTCTTACTTCCTCATTAGTCTGTCTATCCCTCCATGTAACTCCGCACGCACTTCTTAGGTAATTCATTTCCACTGCTCTCACTCTTGGTCTGAGTCTCTCAACCAACGTCCATGCTTCGCTTCCGTAAGTCAGTGTCGGGATTACCACACTGTTATGCAAGGACTTCTTCACTTCCATACTGACCACCCTATTTCTTGTTACTGCTTTCGGCGTTCCTACAACCCTCTTCCCCTGTTGTACCCTCTCCCGCACTTCTTCATCCATAGTCCCATCTTTACTCAACACACTGCCCAGATACTTAAAAGAGTTGACGATCTCCATAGCCTGACCGTTCAGCTTCACCTCACACTCTGTGACTTCACCCCTTTCGAAGACCATAACCTTGCTCTTCCCCGCATTTACCTTCAAATTCCGTTTTTCGCACACTGTTCCAAACTCATTTAGCAGACCCTGCAACTCCCATTCATTATCACTCATCAGAACTGTATCATCCGCAAACAGCAGTGTAGGTAGCTTCCACTCAATTTCATCCCTTTTCAGCGATACACCAACATCCACTGCTCTTGATAGTATTTCTGTCATGACTCCATCCATATATACAGTAGACAACCACAGGGACATCACACACCCCTGTTTCAAACCAACATTCAGGTCAAAGAACTCGCTCTGCTCACTCTCCACACGTACTGCCGCCTTTGCACCCTCATACATGCTCTTCACTGCTTTCAGCAACTTGCCATCTACTCCGTATATTCTAAGTACTTTCCACAAACCTTCTCTATCCACTCTGTCATAGGCCTTCTCCAAGTCCATAAAGGCAACATACACCTTTTGTTTCTTCTCCAGATATTTCTCCACAACACAATTCAGGGTAAAAATCTGATCTACACAACGTCTTCCCTTCCTAAAACCTCCCTGCTCGTCGCCTATCCATTTCTCCGTTCTCACTCTCACTCTCTCAATCACTACCCTACTGTATACCTTCCCTACTACGCTTAGAAGACATATTCCTCGATGGTTACCACACACTCCTCTTTCCCCTTTGCCCTTATATAGGGGGATTATTATGCCAGTCTTCCAGTCATCGGGTGCACTCCCTTTCTCCCATGCTAGTTTGCACATTTTCCATACCCATTCGATCACTATCTCACCACCATACCTAACATGAATGAGGAAGTCTAACCCCTAAAGGGCCCTAACCATGTACAGCAGTCAACCCTGTTATGAGTGCCTCCAGAGTCAAAGCACAAATATTAACTGGATCTTCTTGATAAATAGAAAAGCAAGCAATATTTCCATTCATCTTCCCATCACTTCCCATCCTTTCTTTGAAGGTAATAGTCTGTTGTCTTTATGTATAATGATTTGGAAAGCTAACATAAATTTATAAGTATACCCCTGTTCAGTTTCTACTGAGTAGGCTAGTCCTCATGGCACAGTGGTGATGGTGGGGCCTCATGATCTAGATGTCAGCGGTATAATCCCCACGTCTTGATGCAAAAGAAAAGTTTATATATCTGATGGGGTTCTCTTATATGACAAGTTATGTATATGTGTTGTGTGAGAATTAGGCAACAGCCATATCGGCTCTACACGTCAAGTAAAATACTGTATAAATTTTTGTTTTTCAGATTTTGAGTGTGTGTGTATACCAGGCTACAGCGGTGTTTACTGTCAGCTGCCTCACCCCAGCACCACCACCAGCCACACTGCTCTCAGGCTGTCTCTACCACCCCTCCTCGCTGCCCACCTATGCTTCACACTAATAATATGTAAGCACCTTAGGGTTAATGTTGGTAAACCAAAATAATAGTGAGTGGAGTGGATGGTGGTGCTGTAGTGATGAGTGGGACTTAGCCATGCAGTATATACAAGAAGGGTGTGGGTAGCAATTCTGTCAAGTGTGTTGAATATAAGTGTATAATTGGGTTCATAAAAAGTGTAAGAGTGTAAAAGGTAGTTTGAGTGCTTTGCTTGTTTACTTGTATTCTTGTAGTATGTGCTGTGGGAACTGACAAGGTTAGCCAAGGGTGGAAAGATTTGATATTTGGGATGTGAGTCTGGAGCGTGTCGATGAAATCTGCTACATGGGTGACATGATCAGCACTATAGGGGTGTAGAGACTAGCTCAGTCATAAGAATCAGAACTGGGTGGAAGTATTTTAGAGAGTTGCTACCACTTTTTACAAAGGGTCTCTCCTTCCGCACTAAGACACTAAGGTGAATATGTGAGAATTGTGCTGATTTATGATGTGAGACATGGGATGCCAAAGATAATGACACCTGAAGACTTGAGCATACTGAAATGAGCATGGTGAGGAGGATGCATGATGCTACAGTGTGAGAGAGAGCATTGAGAACAGAGTTGAAAAAACAATTTGTTATAAACTCTTATAGAGTATCAGTCACTTCAGTGAGACATACTGTCAGACTGCAATAGTTTAGCCATGTGGAGAGAATGTCTGGGTGATGCGCCCTGGAAGTAGTCGGTAGAAGAAGAAAACCTGGGATGACTCTTGAGAAAGGATCTCAAGGTTAGGGAACTTGACATGGACGCTGAAAGGGATCATACAGCAGCGAGGACGCCTATCAAGTGACCAAGCAATACCCATGCAAAATATGGAGGAACCTTTCAACTGATACTGCTTCCATACACTTCTGGGTTAGCTACAAGATCAGATAATACATAGTAGCTTGGACTATTGATACTGTAGGTAGGGCTCCGGGTTAGTATTATGTTAGGGATTAGTTGCATGGTTAAGTTTATGTCAAAATCATCTATATGGTCATGTAGTTTGTCTCTATGAACAGCCTTGTTTACATAGTGGTTTAAATAAGTGACAACCTTACATGGAAGAGGCCACACATGGCTGAAACAAACCGATAAATCATAATTAAGTATAGTTGCGATGAGAAGAGTTACAGATAGCAGACTTGCATGGAGTCACACATTGTCATTTCATTTGCTTCTTTGATTGATTGATTGGGATTTTATATTATCTACTCAAACAATCTTGATCAAACTTATTGTTAGCTAGAATTAGCTGGGTGGTTGAGATGGTCCACTTAAAATTACTGTCACCATTATGGGCAGTGAAAGCAATTTTTAAATTGCTTTAATTAGCCTTGATCGGCAACCCATCTAGGGGAGACAACCTTATAAAAATCTGGGTGTATGGGACTCGTCAGCCTTGGTCGGCAACCTGTCTAGGGGAGTAAACCTGATACAAATCCATACTGCTTATCTAAGTGTAAGGCAGGTTAGTGGATGCACTAGCCGAACACCACTGTAGAAAAACAGTGCTAACAAGATACATAGAGGGCCTTGGAGTCGGACGGATCTCATGAGATGCCTTGGAATTGCTCGGGGCCTTGGGGCTGTTCGGCCAGGCAGCTTGGGGAACAACAACAACAACATACACCTCAGACCACAAGGCATACAAGCACTCACTAACATATCAAACTACAGCTATTCACACAACACAATACCAGACATTTGGAGTTTCATCATCACATTCCCCATACCCAACAAAGACCCCACGCTCCTCACACCGCCCCATCACACTCCTTTGCTCCCCCTCCAAAGTCATGGAACGCCTAGTATTACAACTAATTACATTTTAGGCACCACACAGATCACAGCCACACTCGACATTAGTAAAGCCTTCGATGCCATCCCCCGCCACAACTTAACAAACAAAATCTTCAACACAAAAAGGTGGCACCCTTTTGCCGGTCAGTCATCTAAAATCAGAAACTTTCCAAACGGAGTCCCACAAGGATCCGTCCTATCGCCCGCACTCTTCAAATCTGTACATGCACGATATAGTTTAACTACACCCAATACGCCCCAAATAAACTTAGCTTCCTATGCAGATGACATAACACTCACATGCACACACCATGACCCAAAAAGAGCAACAGATCTCCTTCAACCTATCTCAACACACTACATGGCTGGTGCACTACAAACAGACTTAATCTAGCCCCAGCCAAATCCACCGCAACCCTGCTCACAAGCTGGACAGGAGAACACGAATACATCCCTCAACTCACCATAAACAACACACCCCTAACACATACACACACACCCAAAATCCTAGGAGTAACATATGATACTCATATGACATTCAAACAGCACACCACAAACATTAAAAAGAAACTGACACCCAGACTTAACGCCCTCAGGTCAAGTACTTGCTCACACAAAATTTGGACACAACAAAGAAACTACCACCACAGTATATAAACAATACAAAAAATCAGTGATGGAATACGCAAGCCCAGCCTGGAACGCATCATAAGACCTTACAGACTATTCAAAACAAAGCCCTGAAGATCATTACAGGCTGCACAGCTACTGCACCCACAGATCACCTACATCAAGAAACCAAAATCCTCAAAGTCAAAGACCATCTGGACATGAGAGGCACTCAATTCCTGGCAGCAGCCTCCACGAACCAAGACCACCCACTAAACTACATGGCAACACACCCACAGACACCAAGAAATATCAAAACAACACCCAGCACACGGTATCACACACAATTACTGTCCTCTCTCCCTCCCTGCCCACCCCGAACCAACTTCCAGAAGCACATCCATACTAATTTCTCTCGCCGATCCATCCACTCACTCACAGACAACACGCAGCTGCAAGCACGACCTCCCGAAATCCATCCTTCCGAATCCTCCCTTCCTCGCGAGGACAGAGTCCACCTGGCCAGGCTGAGATGCGGACACCATCCAGCTCTCCTGAGCTATCAGAAGAGACTGGATGACTCCGTTGTCGACGCCTGCCCGGGATGTAACACAGCACCCCATACCATTAAACACATCATAATAGAAGACTGCATTTCACACAACCATTACTTACGCCAACAACACAATCTACACTCAATGAGAGCTCTGTGGGAAAGCCCGATCGTGGCCATCGCCTTCCTCAGGGACTCGGGGCTGTTCGGCCAGGCAGCTTAGGGAACAACAACAACAACTAACTACTTCGAGTCGCCATACTAAGGGTTCAGTTCTCTGCAATTCATGCGGGAACTGGACCCACTTCACCTGCACAACACTTGCCTCCAAGAAACACTACGTAGTACAAACACCTGGACCTGTTCCTCATGCCCCTCCCTCTCCCAGTCAAATCCCTCAACTAAAACCCGTCCACCTCTCCTCCCTAACCCACCTTAACCTTCCCATACCATCCACATCCTCAACTCAACACACCACACCCCATCCTAATCCATTCCAACCCCCATCTCCTGCTCCCCAATCCCGACCCCCACCTCACCCATCCCAACCCCCAGCCCCTCCCACACCCACCCCATCCTCGTGCAGCAGCACCCAACATACATCGTGCACATAACATTAACATTCTTCAACTGAACATAGATGGCATCAACACAAAGAAACACGAACTCTCACACTTCATCAAACAACACAACATACACATTGCCATCTTACAAGAAACAAAACTCCGCACAACACATAAAACACCCACATTTCATAATTTCACCACCATCAGACAAGACCGGGCTGTCGGCGGGGGCGGTGGACTCATCACCCTGGTACACAAAGAAATATCATACATAGTAACCAGTGTACAAACCAAATCCCTCCTTCCCCCAAATGATAACAACAGAAATACAGTCAATTAAAATATGCACTGGCAACAACTCCAACATGAACCATCATAAACACATACATCCCTCCCCAAACATCCCCTACAGTACCAAATGAATACAGACCACACTTACAACACATCACAAACACCCCACACATCATCCTGGGTGGTGACTTCAACGCCAAGACGTCGGCCTGGTTTGTCGACAACCCCGACACAGACAGAGGGCTGGTACTACAAAACCAAACCGATAACCTCATCATCCTTAACGACATCCATCAACATACCCATATTCCTCACCAAGCCCTCTATAATCCATCATCTCCAGACATCACCTTTCGCTCCCCAGAACTCGCCCCCACAACATCCTGGAGGGTGGTCAGAACCTTAGGCTCTGACACCTCCCGATCATTATCACCACCAAAACCAGACTCACCCCAGCTAGCCACAAACACACATACACCAATTATAAAAGAGCTAACTGGGAAGCATTCACAAATGAGACAGAACAAACACTTCACAACTCTAAACAGTACACCCATCACTAACATCAACAATGCTGTACACATACTCAATAAAACTTTCCAAAACGCTGACAAGAAACACATTCCAAGAGGTAACAGAAAGAGACACAACCCCAACTTCACACCAGAAATTCAAAACCTCATCAGACAACGCGACATACTGAAACACTCCCCAGCATCCCACACACAAGACATCACACAACAAATTCAAGCACTCAACACCCAAACTAACAAAAAAATACAAGAACAACAAAAACTAAATTGGAATAACTTCCTACAAACACTTGATCACAAAACAAACCCCAAAAAACTCTACAAAACACTAAACAGCATCACACTTTCCAACAGCAACACAACACAATCACATGCTGCAATCACAACAACAGACTCTACTCCTTCATGTAAACAACAAGAAAACACTCTCATCAATCACTTCTCACATGTCAGCCACCTAAACCTTTCACAAAGACGACCGACGTGTCATCCGACGTAAGAGACAATTCCCCACAGACCCTGACTATAACCCTTCACCAATCACCAGACAAAGCATATCATCAACAATCTCAAGCACTCACCCGCCTGTGGCCTAGACAACATAAGCAACATACACCTCAGACACCTGGGACCACAAGGCATACAAGCACTCACTAACATATCAAACTACAGCTATTCACACAACACAATACCAGAGTGAGAACTGAGCGATCTCTGCCATACCCATAGCTTACTCTGACTGTTCCTTTAACTTATATATTTTCTAGATCTCAAGTGACGGCGTCTTTTCCGTGGATTCCCAATCTACCAAGATTGGAAGCCAAAGCGTCACATTTTTCCCTTGCCCCTCAACTTTCTCTTCATAATTGCTGAGGGGCACAGGGCCCTGGGTGGGGCTTTGGTTTCCCGGGCGTTTCCGCACCCTCCTCAGCTCCCCGCCATGGAGTGGCTTCGGTCACCCAGGCTTTATTGTGGTCGGCAGGGAGGGTTCTGTGGGGGCGCTTGGTTATGGCCTTGGAATTGCTCGGGGCCTTGGGGCTGTTCGGCCAGGCAGCTTGGGGAACAACAACAACAACACAATACCAGACATTTGGAAGCATGGTATCATCATCACATTCCCCAAACCCAACAAAGACCCCACGCTACCCTCCTCGCACCGCCCCATCACACTCCTTTGCTCCCCCTCCAAAGTCATGGAACACCTAGTATTACAACTAATTACACCTGACCTACCCCTAGCTCCAACACAACATGGCTTTAGGCCACTGCACTCCACAAACACTCTTCTCACAGACCTTACACAAAGAGCTTTCGACGGCATCAATTCAGCTAGACCTTCACCACACAGATCACTATTAGCCACACTCGACATTAGTAAAGCCTTCGATGCCATCCCCCGCCACAACCTAACAAACAAAATCTACAACACAAACATGCACAACAACACAAAAAGGTGGCTGGCCAAACTTCCTAGCAGGCAGATGTGCACACGTATCTTTTGCCGGTCAGTCATCTAAAATCAGAAACTTTCCAAACGGAGTCCCACAATGATCCGTCCTATCGCCCGCACTCTTCAATCTGTACATGCACGATATAACTACACCCAATACGCCCCAAATAAACTTAGCCTCCTATGCAGATGACATAACACTCACATGCACACACCATGACCCAAAAAGAGCAACAGATCTCCTTCAACCCTATCTCAACACACTACATGGCTGGTGCACTACAAACAGACTTAATCTAGCCCCAGCCAAATCCACCGCAACCCTGCTCACAAGTTGGACAGGAGAACACGAATACATCCCTCAACTCACCATAAACAACACACCCCTAACACATACACACACACCCAAAATCCTAGGAGTAACATATGATACTCATATGACATTCAAACAGCACACCACAAACATTAAAAAGAAACTGACACCCAGACTTAACGCCCTCAGGTCACTTGCTCACACAAAATTTGGACACAACAAAGAAACTACCAACAGTATATAAACAATACATAAGATCAGTGATCATCATCATCATCATCTCCGACGCCTTGCTTCCCCCTGGGAAACCCCCACTAGAGGATGGCCATGACAGAAACGTCTCCAAGCTACTTTGTCAAGACATGCCTCCTTTGCCCGTGCCACAATGCCCCTTCCACTACGTGGAAGTTTTTCTTCAATATATTTTTCCACTTTCTTTTCCCATACCATAGGTGGTCTTCCACTACTAGCGGTTCCACTCACCTGACTCCCATATATCTTTCTTGGCATTCTGTCTTCATCCATTCTCTGAACATGACCATACCACCTCAAAGTACTTCTCTTTATCCACTCAACCACACCACAATCAATGCCCAAAGCCTGCTCTTCCATTCCAAAGGACTCGTACACTTCCCTATTACTTGGCCCATCTAGCCTATTCATGCCAGCTGCCATTCTGAAAAAGCTCATCTCCACAGCTCTTAGTTTGAAGAGGTCCTCGTCACTTGCCGTCCATGTCTCGCTTCCATACGAGAGTGTTGGGAGCAGCACACTGTTTCTCAGTGACTTTTTGACTTCCTGGCTAACCAACCATTCTTCCTTTGAGAATACTATCAAGTTCTCCAATCACTTTTCTCCCTTGCATTTTTCTCTCTTTTATCTCACTCTCCATTTTACCATATTTGCATAGTACAGCTCCCAAATACTTGACATTTTCAACCTCTTCTAGTACATAATTTTTCAATTTTATTTTACAACTTTTCTTGTGTTCTGTCTTGATTCTATATTTTTCCTTAAAATCTATAGTTTCATGCATTCTTCTCTCAAACACCATTACCTTACATTGACCTTTAACTTTCTCTTTTCACATACCCTGTCAAAGTCGGTGACCACTCTCTGAAGTTCTTCAGCATTTTCCGCCAACAGGACTGCATCGTCCGCATATAGGCATGTTAAAATCTTCCATGTTCTTCCCTCTGATTCCAGTCTAGCTCCCACACCCATTGATACAGCCCTACATTCCCTAATCACTCCATCCATGTATATATTGAACAACCAAGCTGACATGACACATCCCTGTCTTACACCTACATTGACCTCAAAACTTTCACTTAACTTATCCCCTACCTTCACATTTGCCATTGCATTCCTATAAAAAGATTTTACTGCCATTAGCAACTTTCCTCCCACACCATATACTGTTAACACATCCCACAGGCCCTCCCAGTCTACTTTGTCGTAGGCTTTTTCCAAATCCATGAATGCTGCATAGAGTTTTCTGTTTTTGGCCAGATACTTCTCTACCAACAATCGCATTGAGGCTATCTGGTCAACGCAGCCCCTGCCCTTTCTGAAACCTCCCTGTTCCTCGCCTATTTTGTCATCCGTTATCTTCTGTAGCCTCTGTGTTACTACTCTTGCGTGTACCTTTCCAGGTATGCTAAGCAAGCTAATTCCCCTATAATTCTTACACTCTTCTTTACTACCCCTTCCCTTTGTACAAGGGTACTATCACTGCTTTCCTCCAGTCCTCTGGTACACTTTCCTTTTCCCATGCTAATTTACATAACCTATGCATTATGTCAACAGCTTCTTCTCCTCCATATCTCAGCATTTCACCTGGGATGTTATCTACTCCAGCAGCTTTGCCCATTTTAAGTCTATTGATTGCTTCTTTTACTTCTTCTCTGCTTATCTGGCTTTCAATTACCCTGTTTATTCTACCTCTCTCCATTCCTATGGATGAGATCTTTGCCTTCCCCCTACTCTTTACAGCTAAGCTACTAAAATGATCTTTCCATACTTTCACCACACCATCACCCTCTACCACTTCCCCATTCATGTCCCTCATCCTACCACCTGAGACACTCTCAGTCTTCTTCCCTCTGGCTTCTTTCACAGCTCTGTAGTATGCTTTCCTGTCATTCAGAAACTGTTCACTAATCTTTCTCCCATATGCCTCATCTGTCTTCCTTTTAGCGTCTTGTATCGCCCTCTTCACTCTGTTTCAAATTTTTATATTCTTCTTTCCTCGCATCTCTAGTTTCTCTAGGTATATTCTTTTGCAGCATACTCTTTCTGAACTCTTTCACTATTTCTTCTATCTCTTTACTAAACCATGCGTTACCTTTCTTCTTCCACATTTTAAAGGTTTTCTTCCCACATACTTTCTCAGCTGCTTTAATCATGGAGTCTCTTGTACCTTTCCATACTTCGTCTACAGTATTTCCCAGATCTATCATAACATCCATGTCCTTTATAGTCTCTTTCAGGATGTCCTTGTATTTTGTTGCATTACATTCTTCATTTAATTTTCTCACATTTATTCTCTCTACTGTCAGTTTTCTCTCTTTCCTCTCATATTTCCACTCTTTCCTTATCCTCACTTTTGTCAGCACTGTATAGTGGTCTGATCCCGTCAGCATACCTCTTACAGCTTTTGAATCTAAAATTCTTCCTTTTAGTCCGGAGTCCATCATGGCGTAGTCAATTAGAGATTTCTGTTCCTGCTCACCTTCACCTCTGTGCCATGTATATCTATGAATGTGACGATGTTCAAAAAATGTGTTAGCCAGAAACATCTCTCTCTCCGCACATACTGTACTTCTAAAAGGAAGTCACCATTCATATTCCTACCGAGAGGACACTAAGAAAATTTACAAAGAAAGAAATAGGCTTGAAAAGGCAAAGAACTCATTTTGTGATAGAGTGGTAAATGAGTGGAACGCACTGCCCCAGTATGTAGTCGATTCCGAATCATTAAGGAAGTTTGAAAGTAATCTTGATAAAAAAGCATGGGGAAGACAATATTTTAAGTTTGATTATAAAGCAAAAATACAGAATAGTGAAAATGTTGCGTCTGCTGTCGCCGCCGCCATCACCGTGAACGACCGCAGTAGTGCAAGTACTGGTACTGAGCTGTATACACAGGCCTAGTTTGCCTTTTTCCAGAGGATCTACTGTAAGAATCTGTAAGAATAGCACTAACAGTGTCTCAGCAAAACTCAATAAAGTCCCCCTGAAGCACTTGCACCTGGCAAAATCCCACCACAGCAGCCTTAATATGTCACATATTATTCTAAAGGGTGTCTTTCCAGTCCCGTCTCAAGATCTAGCCGGATTTCTGTTTTTCCGGTGCCGTCTCAAGCCAACCCGACTGGTCTATAATTTCCTGGGTCATTTCTCTTTCCCTTCTTAAATATAGCTGTTATGTTCGCCTCTTTCCAGTCCATCGTGATAACAGTGATAACATGATGGGGCGTTGTTGTGGCAAGACTTTGTTGTACTGTGCTGCAGTAAAGACTGTAGCCACCGTGTTATGATTGCTGAGTACTGTGATTGTACCATGGAAGCCACATTCACTGTGGACGTTTGCGGTCTTTAAACCCGTATGTAGGCTATGTAGGCTATGTATGTATGTATGTATGTATGTATATTATTTTTTTGCTCTCTTACCGGTACTGTACTTATACACACATACTCATAATCTCTCTTACACACATTCATGCCCCTACCTGCCAAAAGCTCCATAGGTGTTAACAATCCTGAACGGCTCGAATGAAGTATTCATAACTTGTCTTGCTGAGAGTAAATTAACGGCGACAGGTAAACTCAGCACGGCGATCAGTGCTCCGATGGCGTTGTTCACCATCCTCCGTGTCTTGCCTGGGGGGTGGAAAAGAAAATTGCATTACAAAAAATGTATGGACAACTTAGCTAAAAATGCTTACTAAACACTCTTCTATCGCTATTACAACAATCAGAGCTATCTCAGTGCATACCCCTTCCCTTGCGGTGATTGTGAGGCACCCGTCTTTCAACACAGTCCCATTCCTATTCTGTCCAACTCCCCAATCCAAGAATTGGCAAATTTTCTCAGTCTTTCTTCTACTCAATTAGTGAACTCTAGAGCTCTATCCCTCAATCAATCTTTCCTTCATCCTAATTTCACGGATACATCATTGTATTACGTTCTGGCTCTCGTTTATGCATGAAAATGTGTAGGGAATGAAGGTCAATTTAGGCTAAAATGCCTGCACTGAAAGATTTATAACTTTTGTTAAGAATAAATACTCACTGCAAGACAAGATATTAGACACTTGCAAGAGCCAATCACCTGGAGTTATTAACATATAGCTGGCCCGGTACTTTCCTTAAGTGGCAGAAAACGAGTACCGGTATTGTACTGTAGGCTATAGTGTATGGGTGACTCACTAGGATCAAACTGCGACGTCTTTACTCTATTTAGGAAGGATTAATAATAGACAACAAATTAATTGAGGTATACTACACCTCTCTCATTACTAGACATCCTTCCTAAGCTGCATGAAATTGTCTAATAATAGCCAGAATATAAGGAATAATAGCGTCACCCGTACTGAAGTGGTTGTGGTTGTTGTTCTTGTTGTGTACCGAGTGACTCACCATGCTCAACCAGCGGGGAATTTTCTCTCTTTCTCCATTTTTGTATACAGTACTCCATAACTCTCTCTTCCTGGTTCCTAAGGACCTTTCCCGACCCAGATTGACCCTTATACAGATAAACGATAAAGGAACGATATATGAACGGTCCTAAGTACGGTATGCCGCCAGGAATCGTGAACCCTATCCTACGTAACTAAAGAAGGGCTGGAGGAAATGGACTGTACATTTCCACACCTATTCCCTGGCTGACCCTTTCCAAATTGTAGATATATTAAGTTTGATTACTCTGTCATTGGTGAATTATAGAGGTAAATGTTCAAGAGTTTTGGCCTACCTATTTGGAAAAGGGTATAGAATACTCTGGGTTTTCTCCTGAGCGATCTAGATGTGTGTGAATTCGTGTTTAGTTTTAGTTTTTTATTGTTGTGTTGTCCCTGTTCGGGCTCTGCCTCGAGTCAACCACCCCCAGGTAAAAAAAACAATAAAAATAAAGGTATGCCGTCGCCAACACCGTGAACGACCGCAACAGTGCAAGTACTGGTACTGAGCTGGATACACAGGCATCGTTTGCCTTTTTCAAGAGCTACTGTAAGATACTGTAAGATAGATAGATAGATGTGCCTGAGTATATAGGTAGATATATAGATAGATAGATAGATTGATTACTGACCAGGATCGACCAGCGGGGACTTCTCTCTCTCCAACTTTTGATACTCCATAACTGTTGTCTTCCTGGTTCCTGGTGTGAAGATAGCAGCATAGGTCCGGTCATCAAAGTATGCCAAACTAGGAACAATGGTTAACCAGTTCAGGAAACTAAGGTTGCCAGAGATTATCAGGACTATCTGGGGAAGAAAATATAAGAACATCTTAGGTTTTGGGATTTTAAGACCTTTCCTCCATTAGTTTGACGATTTTAAGACCTTTTGTGCCATTTAGGTGTCAATTTTTTCCTGGCGAGAGATAGCAAGCCTGAAATTTAGAAAGAAAAATGCACAAATTAATCTTGAAGGGAGGTCTTGATGGGACAGTAGAGTAGGGGCTCACATAGAACGTGTTCGCATAGAACGCCGACCTAAAATATTGTTCCCAAATTTTCGTTAGGAACGAATGTGATCATATAGAACGATTTCGCCATCAAAGTAGGGCAAATCCGAGTAGTTCTCATATAGAGAGCCGAAATATCGTACAAAACGTACAAAATATCGTACGCTCCTGACGGAAATTTACGCTTACAGCGAACATTGACCATATTGGGCCACCAAAATGCCGCGATCACATAGAACGAAATCACATAGAACGGCCTCGTTTATCAACCAATTTCTCGTTCTATGTGAGACCCTACTGTATTTATTTTAAGCTTGATAAAGATCTAGGGAGGAAACTAAACAAACTGGGGAAGAGAATATTTAAAAGAACATGTTATAATAGTTTAATGCAGATCTCCCTCGATTTAAGATTGGGTTACGTTCCTGAAAACCCAATGATAAATAGAAAAATCGTATAGCAAACCTAAAAGTAATGGGGATGCATTCTGGGACCAGCCAAAACCCAAACACCTAAAAACCTATAATAATATCTTAAATCGGGGCATCGGTTAGTGAGGGAGACCTGTCCTCATTTCTGGTTAAAAAACATTGACATTAATCAGGATTATTTGTTGTGAAAAAAAAAAATATATATATATATACCGGTACCGGTATATAATTATATATATATATACCGGTATATATAGAAGAACATGTTATAATATTATAATGCACATTGAAATGCTGGGTGCGAAGGGAATTTAACCCTCCTGAAAATCCCCAGGCCTGCCCCGTGATCTGGTGCTGTCTCGAACTCTGGTCAGTAGCAGTAGACATGCCAGACTCGCGCGCAACCACTGTACTACCACAGACGTAGAATAGGATAGCAAGCTTAGTTCTCCTTGAAAGAACCAGGTGATAGTCTCGTGGTGATTCACGTGGTGGGTTTATTAGACTTCTCCACCAACGACTATTTTACGCTATACCAGACGTCAACTCGGGTAATTGGTGGTTGCGGGATTTTGCGGGTACCAGGCATTACACACATAAACCTCCCAGTCCTCCGCTAACATGCATTCTACAGTACTACAGTATAGTGCTTTACGGCTATTGCGGTCATCTAAAAAATGCTAAATACAAGCTATCACACATCACGCACACAGAACGTGGCGGAAAATAGAATGTGAACATTCCGAGCGATACCTTTTGATGTGTTCGCCACTCTTCTAGCGGCACCAAGGAGCGCGACGCCCCTCGTTATGGGTGGTGATCTGGTGCAGTAGACTGTTTGAAGCGACAGCTCGCTCCCTTGCGAGGATGGGCTCGTCTGGCACTTTTTACGTCAACAAGCGAGCAAAAGGTGATTCAGTAAGTGATTGGTCCACATCCTAAGATCATCAGAGTGTTGTGATTGGTCCACATGACAAGATCATCAGAGTGCTGTGATTGGCTGCCACTTCCTGTCTGGCAGCTTCAAAATGTACGCTTTATTGGAATTAAGCCACCTAATACAGTATAATCTACCTTCAGATATGTCATGGTTAGTGGCATAGCGTCATGTACAGTGGCATGGTCGGTAGCGCGTCTGACTGCTAATCGAAGGATCTGCAGTGTCAAAACCTCAAATTGGTCTACTTTACATAACTATTATAATGTAAAACTTGCAAAATAAACAAACCAAAACTTGGACGAACACAGTAAAACGATAAAACAACTAATCAAAATCGCTATGTGGAAACAACGCTTAAGCAAAATAACAATTCTTTATAAATAAAAAAAAAAAAACAATCCACCACATAGGGTGTACACCACTACATGAGCAAGTTAATAAAAAAAACAATCCACCACATAGGGTGTACACTCACGCGTACTAAAAGTTGCTCAGGGGTGGGTCCTTCCTTCCCCTGCTCCACCCGGGGCAGGTGGAAGGGGGGAGTCGTGTCCAAGTCTACCCGACCTTCCACCCCCAAACTACCCCCAACTCCCCCACCTACTTTCTCTAGCTGGCAGTTAGTGATTAGCGACGATTATTCTCATGTATTACAAACTATTGTTAAACCATCATTGCACATGCTTACAATGGCTAATATTTATAATTTATTAGGAATATATTAATACAATATACTGTATAATTATTTTCTCAAAATGAGTATACACACCATGGATTACAAGATTCTCAGCTGTAGTGATCTGCTTCTCTCTCTCTCTTTCTTGACACGTAGACTACGAGGTCAGTTAATTTAAAAACAAAATTAAATATGAAAATGTGTAGCCTTAATATGAATACAATATGCGGTAATGGCTGGCAGTTTGATTTGAAAAGGTTCAGCACTAGTATTTCTGGAAACTGTTTACCATTTAAGATTTGTTCTATCTGGAACAAACTTTCCTCAGAAGTTGTAAACATCTCCTCAGTTGAGCAGTTCAAGAAGACAGTAGTCAGTAGATAGTATTTTGTACACTCTGTAATGAGTGTAGTGCACTGAACAATGTCTCTCCTTCCACTTTGAATATTTCCCCGAAATGGACCGCAAAGTCTTTGAGATACCGGTACTAACTATTCCTTGTAACTCTCTCATAGCACACTTTTAACAACTAAGATATAACGGGTGTGAATGGGATAGTATATTTACCTTCAATAGTGTTGTATGATGAATGTTGCCTGCACTTGATACACTTAAAGGAGAGTTGATGGTAAGACTATCTATTAAACCTAAACTTAAGTTGTGGGTTTGTAGAGGTGACAGGCTGAGAACACAGACAAGAGACAAAGGCGGGGTAAGTGATGAGGCAAGCACTGTCACTCAAAGGCTTGATAATCAAACCGTACTACTGTATATATATATATATTAACACTGACTTTGATCACAAGCTATAATTATATCGAGTTCTACATTGAATTAAGCGAACCATGAGTGTATAGGATACATAAAATGAAATCCAGACAGTTTATAGTATGTGTGGTATAGAATATATGAAAGAAACTGAATGAAATGATAAACGAAACAATCGATAATAGTCGCAACACTTCCAGCCAATCTTTGAAAAAAAAATCCTTTTCTGTTATGTTAGAAAAAAAAAAAATCGACTGTCGTAAGTTATTTGAGGACCAAGGAATATATCGTAAAGGGCACGTTAATGTGTATGACAATGATGGTGAAGATGTTATCATTAACCCTTTACGAGCGGCCTATGCGGTTTATTTATATGTACCGCCCAGCGGGGTGTTTTTAGCCAAAATAGGGCTGTTTACGTGATCATTTTCATGCCTAAATAAGACCCAGAACGTAAAACAAGTATCTATCCCTGAAAGGGCATAAACAGAGCTTTCGAATGACACCATAACGATCCTTTTATGATGGCTAGTTTTCTTGCAATAACCGTGCAACGCGAGTGCAAAAAGCATGTAATTAGCCACTTTCCCGATACAATTCCGTATATAGCGAGTGAGAGAGGTAGGAGGGAGGTGAGATTCGTGTCAGTAGGTTCGCCGCGGTGGTCTGGAGCAGTCATACACTCGCTACTCTCCTGCCACCACTTGTCTCTCTCTCTCAGCAACATTACGTGCTGAAATTGCCACTCGAGTTATGTCGAGCGCCGCCACATAGTCCAGCTTTATTTAACTCGACTTAAGTTGCGCGCCGACTTTTAGGGGTTAATGCTGTTTGATCTTGGATTTAATTACGGTTTTATTATATAAATCACATTAAATCTTGGTCGTAGAGAGAAAGAGAGGGGCAGAAAACCTCTACAGCCTAGATTCGTGTAACCCACTTTGTTTGTGTGAAGACTCATTTTGAGAATGCGAATACATATTGTATTAATACATTCCCGATAAATATTTAATGTTGGCCATTGTAAGCGTTTGCAATGATGGTTTAGCTATAATTTACAAGATATGAGAACAAACGTGGCTAATTACTAACCCTCGCAAGAACAAACTTATTATTGTTATATTTTCTTATGATTTGGATGTTTATGTATACATATATGTACCTTTTGTGGCAATTGACGGAGATAAATAGGCCTAAAGTAGACAACTTGGAGTCAGTGCCACCCATATCGATTTATTCCCATATAATACTCTATTGCTAATACGCGAATTTCCATTCCGCGCCCTCGTGTGTCGCCCATATACTCGCGTATTGAGAGGCCTGACTGTATATATATATACAGTAGATAGATAGATAGATGAACTCACCTCATAATGGTAATTCATACAGCTGAGGTACCACCAACAGGAATCACCGCGTAGTTTAATAAGTCCCGCCCCTAACATGATGCGGAAGATCAGCCAGCGCAGCCCCATGACCATGATGGGGGTGGGGGGGCTGCCCCGGGGGAGGGGGGACAGGGATAGTAACGGCACAGACCACACGGCCAGGAACCCCGTCTCCAGAAGCTGGGACTCCCATCCGAAGCCGTACCAGATCTGACCTATGGAGGAAGTATAGGTAAATTATAACATCAGGGTATGTACAGTACCTGAATATAGAGATAGATGGATAGATAGATAGATAGATAGATAGATAGATAGACAGACAGACAGATTAGATATATATAAGATCAGGTAAGGTAGAATGACTCATGCTTCAAGTTACAGTACTTAGGGGAGGTTTTTATTTTCCTCCCTAGACCTCCATCAAGCTTAAATAAACACCCACCCAAGACCCTCCTTGAAGATATATTTGTAAATTTCCCGGCCGAAGGCCAATTCCTCTAATGTTACAGGCTCGCTATCGCTCGCCAGGATTTTTTTTACATCTAAATGGCACAAAAGGTAATGAAATGGCCAAAATAATGGGACAAATGACTTAAAATCCCAAAACTAATGGGGCTAAGCACAAGGGAGTCCAGAAAAAAAATCCCCCTTAACCCCAGGACCATGACTCCCTCCCAAACCAGTACAAAATCAACTAATGGGGCTAAATACGAGGGAGAAGGGGGACCAGATCTGACCTGCGGAGGAATTATAGGTTAGTTCATATTATCACCAACCCACTGGATGACGGGGTAATCCACTCTCTTAATTACAGAATTAAGAGATTGGATGACTCTGTTGTTGACACCTGTCCAGGATATATATATATGAGAGAGAGAGAGTAAAGGTGAGGCTGACCGTTCTAAGACGTTTCACCCCATCAGTCTACTGCTCTAAGACATTTCGCCCCATCAGCCACCCCATACCATTAACCCATTCAGTGCAGGTGACGTCTATTGTATTTTATTCTAGCTATACAGTACAGTATTAACCCTTGTCTAGCAGGGGGTTTTGGGTTTATTTGGGCATATTCAGGCCCTCCTGAATGATAAATCAAGTATCTGCATGAAAAGATATGTATTCAGCAAAAACCTAGGCGCTAAAAGCTTCAAAATGAGACCAGAACGAGCTACGTAGCACTCGTCGTTCTCATGCAGTGTTACCGGTAACTAACATGGGAGTTTAGCATATAGCGGCATATTTTTTCCCACTACGCTCACTACTGGCAACGCTGCCGGCCTCTCGAGAACAGAGGGAACATGAGTTAGTGGGCGGCGGTAAGCCCTGGGAGTCGGCTATCTGTCCCGCTGCGCTCCCGGCCATTTGCACTCGATTTTAACCCTTTAAAAGCCTTAATAATGCTCCTAACTTGCTGAAAATTGGAGGAGGACTTAAGTCTGCCCCCGATCTTTAAGGGTTAAGACGATTATTAGCCTCTTAGGAAGAATATGTAGTAGCTAAGATGGTTAACTGAGATAGCTAGTAACCTTTTTATTGCTAGAGGTCCTTCCTTGACTGAATAAAATCATCTAGTAACAACCAGAATATAATGAAAAGACCTCAGCCATACTGAATGTATTAAACACATCATAGAAGACTGCATTCAGAAGAGACTGGATATCTCCATCGTCGACACCTGCCCACGATGTAACACAGCACCCCATAATATTAAACACATCATAGAAGACTGCATTCAGAAGAGACTGGATATCTCCGTCGTCGACACCTGCCCACGATGTAACACAGCACCCCATACTATTAAACACATCATAGAAGACTGCATTCAGAAGAGACTGGATATCTCCGTCGTCGACACCTGCCCACGATGTAACACAGCACCCCATACTATTAAACACATCATAGAAGACTGCATTCAGAAGAGACTGGATATCTCCGTCGTCGACACCTGCCCACGATGTAACGCAGCACCCCATACTATTAAACACATCATAGAAGACTGCATTTCACATAAACACTTATGCTAACAACACAATCTACACTCAATGAGAGCTCTGTGGGAAAGCCCGATCGTGGCCATGGCCTTTCTCAGGGACTCGGGGCTGTTCGGCCAGGCAGCTTAGGGAAGAACAACAACAACAACAACAACAACAACAACATAATCTACACTCCTTGAGAGCCCTGTGGGAAAGCCCGATCGTGGCCATGGCTTTCCTTAGGGACTCGGGGCTGTTCGGCCAGGCAGCTTAGGTAACAACAACTCACTAATTAACAATTTCACGCACAGGACGTGATTTGAGCCTATTCTGGGATACTTAAAAGCCTTTGTGACCATCAGGGGTGTTTAGAAACAGACAATATAAAGGCAAAATAACTAATCAAAATCACTATGTGGAAACAACGCTTACTAAAATAAAAAAATTGAAATAAAAGACACAATCCACCACATAGGGTGCACATTACTACATGAGCAAGTTAATCTGTTTCCCAAGCAAACTAATCGCACACATAACAACGCACTATCGTCACTTTCAAGGAATTAATCAGTTTGGGATTGCTAATCGGCAAGCCCTGTGTGAGTGCAAGGGTTAACTTACAAATAAACCTAAATAATTGATAATTGTGATAGTCACAGTATCTAATCAAATAAGTAGCTAATATCAAGAACATGAGATTAGAACCGTGCTTTGTGTGGAGCACTCAATCTTTAAATATTTGTGTGTATGTATGGGGGCGCTAATAAGTCATGTCTCAGCTGTCATCATGTTTGCCTCGCTCTGTGCTGTATTAATGTCCGCCAGATGTTGAATAGGGTGGGTAAGTGTAGGAATATGTTTGTATATCTCACTAGAATATGGCTATATTGTATGGTATAATTCTCCTACTTGACGAGACTGAGAAATGGGCGAGGGAACGCAAAAGTGGTCCCGGACCCTGAGAATAGGAACTTTAAATGTTGTTTCTGTTCAGGCTCTGTCTTGTGTCGGCAATGGGGTATGTGCCTGAGTATATACTGTACGGTACATACATACAAGTACAGTAGCACTAATAAGTCATGTCTCAGCTGTCATTACGTTTGGCTCGCTCTGTGTTGTATTAATGTCTGTAATGTCTGTCGAGGCAATGTGGAAAAGAGCGGTGCATACCCATGTGCAGTGTGTGGAAAGGGAGTGGGCGCTAACTCAATTCAATGTAGAATCTGTCGATGTTGGGTACACCATGGGAGTAAGGACTGTAGTAGAATAAAGGGGCCCCTGCCGAAGGATAAGTCAGAAATAGAGAAATTTGAGTGCGTAGTGTGCAAAGGCGAGCTTGTGTTAGGTGATGATCCTGTGGCTGTGAATTTTGGAAATGAGTCTTTGGAGCTGGGGAACAAGTTTTGTTACCTAGGAGATACCATCTCTGCCGGTGGTGGGGCCGAGGCTGCCACTGTTGCTAGAATTAGGTGTGGCTGGGGGAAGTTCAGAGAATTGATGCCAATCCTGACCATGAAAAGAATGCCTCTCCCCCTGAAGGGAAAGGTGTATGCTTCATGTGTTAGAAGTGCAATGACGTATGCCTCAGAAACAGGGGCCGTTAAAGTAGAGGATGTCAACAGAATGGAGCGTAATGAGATGAGAATGGTGAGATGGATGTGTGGGGCCAGGCTACAGGATAGAATAACAAATGAGGAGACGTTTAGGTATAAAGCGTATTAGCGAGGTGATGCGTATAAGTAGACTGGGATGGTATGGACATGTGGAGAGAATGGATGAACAAAATTGGGTGAAAAAATGCAGATCTGTGATTGTGGAGGGAGCTGCACCAAGGGGTGGACCGAGGAAGACCTGGGATCGGACTATACGTGCCGATCTCAAATCCAAGAACTTGGCAAGTGAAGCAGCCCTTAACAGGGTTGCCTGGAATGCCGCCATTAGGACAAGAGACTGAAACTGCACTTATGTGTGGAACACTCAGTCTTAAAATTTGATGTACTGTATGTTATGTATGTAGATGTTCAAAAGGGTGGGTAAGAAAGAGAGTGTGAGAGAAAGAGGGAGTTATTAGAGTTGAAAGAGTGATAGCGAGTCAAAATATCTGGACACTCGGAGTTTAAAGCAGTTTAAGTCATAGGATGAGGGAAAGATACCGGTAGAAGTAAAGGAACCACAATGCCCCCATAATGAACATATTAGCTGAGAGAGAGAGAGAGAGAGAGAGAGAGAGAGAGAGAGAGAGAGAGAGAGAGAGAGAGAGAGAGAGAGAGTACAAAGGAGTACAAAGGAAATCAAGCAACAACAGATCTAGTGACCCTTCTAGGCTGCTTGTCCTCCAAAACACTGAGGATCAAGTGTCCAAACAGTGTTTTAGAGTGGGTAAGGGAACATTGGAAAGGGAACTACTGCCCTGGAACTAATGTCCGTGGCAGGACTAGGAAGTTAGTAGGGGACATATGGGTTAGTAACTGAGGGGAGGATAAAATAAAGTTATTCATTTACAAACGCAGTCAGTCGCGGGTTTGATGCGAGACATTTGTCTAGGCGGAGTTTAAATGAATCAACGGTGCTGCAGTCTATAACGTCTCGGGTAAGCCCATTCCACAAGTTGACAACTCGATTGAAGAAGAAATTCTTAGATTCGTGTGAGTTAAAAGATTTACCAATAATTTTGCAACCGTTTCCCCGCGTGTAATTAGATTGGTCGATAGTGAAGTACTTACTACAGTTCATATTGTCGATGCCTTTGATGATTTTGAACACTTGAATTAAGTCACCTCTTAATCTGCGCTGGGTTAAAGGAAATAGATTTAATTCTCTAAGACGTTCTTCGTATGGTTTGTTCTTTAGGCTAGGTATAATTTTGGTAACTCTACGTTGAACTCGTTCTAGCTTGTTTATGTCTTTTTGGTAATAAGGGCACCAGCATTGAACGCAGTATTCCAGAAGAGGACGGACTAAGGAATTGTAAAGGGTTAGGATAACGTCTTTGGATTTATGCTCAAATGACCTGCCTATAAAGCCAATTATTTTGTTTGCCTTCTTAACAACTTCTGAACATTGTTGACTCGGTTTTACTCGATATTGTTACTCCCAGATCGGTTTCTCTGTTTACATTCTTAAGCTGAGTGCCATTCATCGAATAGTTTGCTTTCTCATTTAGGTGTCCGATATGTAGTACCGTACTTTACATTTATCCGCATTGAAACTCATTTGCCAAATTTGGGCCCAATGTGACAATTTATCTAGATTGTGTTGCATATCGTCAACTTGATCTTTTGAGAGTACGCTATTTGCAATTTTTGAATCGTCAGCAAATTTTGAGATTGTACAGGTGAGACCCTCATCTATGTCGTTGATGTAAATTAGAAAGAGAGAGAGAGAGGAAAGAGAGAGTACAAAGGAAATCAAGCAACAACAGGTCTAATGACCCTTCTAGGCTGCTTGTCCTCCAAAACACTGAGGATCAAGTGTCCAAACAGTGGCCACAAACTATTTATGAACTACAAATGATTAGTATTACCGGTATTATCCTCCCAGCCTCCCTACAAGTACAGGTCGGAGTCCTACTATCCCGGAAAGCTTTTTATCAGTAAGTAGCGTTACGGTGTAGCATGCTGTCTTGCCATCTGTACACGTTAACTTCGGTAAGGTAAACCTTTAATCTGGTACATTACCCCAAATGTGATGGGCTGGTCTATCAGAGTGAGAACTGAGCGATCTCTGCCATACCATAGCTTACTCTCCCTGACTGTTCCTTTTACTTATATATTTTCTAGATATCAAGTGACGGCGTCTCTTCCGTGGATTGACCATCTACCAAGATTGGAAGCCAAAGCCTCACATTTTTCCTTTGCCCCTTAACTTTCTCTTCATAATTACTGAGGGGCACAGGGCCCTGGGTGGGGCTTTGGTTTCCCGGGCGTTTCCGCACCCTCCTCAGCTCCCCGCCATGGAGTGGCTTCGGTCACCCAGGCTTTATTGTGGTCGGCAGGGAGGGTTCTGTGGGGGCGCTCGGTTATGGCCTTGGAATTGCTCGGGGCCTTGGGGCTGTTCGGCCAGGCAGCTTGGGGAACAACAACAACATTACGGCGTCAAATGGCGCCATTTATTTATTGAGTGGCACCTGAGTGGCAAGCAGTAGCTACGAGTTATTTATGTAATTTTTGTTGGATTCATTGTTATGGAATTTTGGTAAATCTTCACCAACCAGATACGAGATATACAGTGTTGTTTAATACCGAGGACCGTCGCATTTTAGTATTTTTAACATTAGCCTAACCACCTAACTTTAACCTAAAAATAACTCTCTCGCGACCGGCCTAAAACCCAGCTCACGTTCCCTGTTTATGGGTGCGCGACGGTCTATACCCAGCTCACGTTCCCTGTTTATGGGTTCGCAAAGATTTGTAGGATAATAAATACTTCAATGTATCTAGCTCAAGTCAAATATACATTTCCGCGCATCATCAAACATACTAAAGTCGGAAAAACTAAATAAGATGGTCACCAATTTTCCCATGGATTTTTTTATTTTTCCCTGTTAGTTTTCATCAATATATAGTGTTTGGAAATAATTACACCCCTCGGCGAAACCGTTTTCCCCATTATACAACGATCTTAAGACACGCCGCCCGATAGTGGGGAGGGCTGGCTATGAAGTACAGGGAAAATGAGGGGTTAAATGCGTAAAACGGCGATTAAAACTTATTTTAGCAAAACTTGGCTCGGGTTTTAACCCTTCAAACTCGGATGGTACACGTGTGTACCATTATGTTTTGCCCCAAGGAACCCGGGTGGTACAACATTGTACCAGTGGTTGAAAGCCTGTGAGCTTGGTGTGCGAGGCGTCGGTCCGACGCATGTAAACAACAGCCGCTGGACCGACACCCCGCATCTCCGGCCACAAGAAGGAGAGCGTCGCTTGTTCGTGTGTGCCTGTATGTTGTTGTTAAGTATCGAAAAGTATTGTAAAGTGGCTGTTGTTGCCGTAAGTTATCTCCACTGAAATCATCATCACAACTCAACCAGTTGACTTAGAGAGCTCTACTTAACGCCATTCTACAGGTAAATAACACAGCTACGCTTGGGGATGCGCGGGAATGCGGGAAGCAGTCAGCATAACAATGATACGGTAGCCTAGCCTAGACGTTTTTCGGCCAAAACACCCGGGTTTCGGGCAATATTTATGTAATGCGTAGCCGGGGTTGGAGGGTTAAGGTATTTCTAAGGCCTAAAACCCAATATTTCGAAAACCCGAGCCAAGTTTTGGCCAAAGCTGGCTCGGATTTTGAGAGTTTGTAGACAACAAAATTACAGTAACCTCATTTAGAAATTTGGCCCAGGTTTCCCGAAATTGCAAAGCCATAAAACCCGAATTTTGGAAAACCCGAGCAAACTTGGCTCGGAATTTGCGAATTTTAAGAGTAAACAAATTACAGTAACCTAATTTAGAATTTTGGCTCAGTTTCCCTAAATTGCACCCAAAAAGCATAATTTTGGAAAACCCGAGCCAACTTTTGGCAAACCTTGGATCGTATTTTGAGAATCGAAAAAGACTAAACTAAATGTCGGAAATCGGCTCATGATTTCCCTAATTGCAAAGCCATATAGGCCTAACCAGATTTATCGAAAACGTAGCACTTATTTAAATCATATATATCCAGTAACATAGACCTAGTACATTGGATACAAGCCTAGTCCACACCTAACGCCTACAATGTGTCCGTAGTACCTAGTAGGCCTACGTGGGATACAACATGGCGGTTGGGCCGGCGCCCATTTAGTAGCCTACCGGTATTCGGCCGTATCTGTAAATACGAATGCGAGTCACTTCGAGCGAATTCCTGATCGAGCGGATGCACAATCTAACCTTATTCACCTAACTTCACCTAACCTAAATGCGCCTCCGCTCGAATATGAATTCGCTCGAAGTGTCCAGTACCGTAAATACTACCGCAACTACGAATCTTGTTTCTGAGACCTAGTATATTAACCTAACCAAACGACAGAGAAACGACAGAGATGGGCAGGTGGAGTGGACTAAAAAGCTGGTGGACAGATCTCGGGAGACAGGTGAAAATGGCGTGTGTACGAATCGGTGCCGTCTATAGGAAGGTATTGACAACCAAATTCCATTTTAGTACCATATATTTTTATTAGGTTTTGCCGAGGCTTAAAACACATTTTCATATTATGTTTAGAGCATATAAAATCCATATTTGTTTTCAAATAGGCCTATTGCAAAATAAGGAAATTTTTTATTTTAACCCTTCAGCCCCGGCTATGTATTATATATATTCTTACAGTTTCTTACAGTAGATCCTCTGGAAAAAGGCAAACTATGCCTGTGTATCCAGCTCAGTACCAGTGCTTGCACTGCTGCGGTCGTTCACGGTGTTGGCGGCGGCGGTAGCAGACGCAACATTTTTACTATTCTGTATTTTTGTTTTATAATCAAACTTCAAATCTTGTCTTCCCCATGCTTTATCAAGATTACTTTCAAACTCCCTTATTGATTCGGAATCGACTACATACTGGGGCAGTGCGTTCCACTCATTTACCACTCTATCACAAAATGAGTTCTTCGCCTTCTCAAGCCTATTTCTTTCTTTGTAAATTTTCTTAGAGTGTCCTCTCGTTCTTGTTCCCTCCCGCATCAAGAAGATACCTTCACACACATCCTCATCGTACTTTCCTGACACTATCTTAAAAGTCTCTATCATATCCCCTCTCTTTCTCCTATATGCCAGTGTCGGAAGTCCCAGTGTCCTCAACCTCTGCTCATAGCCCGCGTTCTTCAACGTTGGTACCAGCTTGCTAGCTCTTCTCTGCACTTTCTCCACTGCTTCTATATCCTTTACCATATATGGAGCCCACACCTGGTTTGCATATTCCAGGTGTGGCCTAACCAGCGCTGTATATAGATTCCTGAAGATTTCTTCGTCAAGTGACACAAATGTCCTCCTTATCAGCCCTACAATTCTATTGGCTTTGTTTATCTTTTCCGCTAAATGTTCTGAGAAATTTAACTTATTATCTATCACTACTCCTATATCCTTTTCTGCACTCACTTCCTCCATCGCTTCATACATACTGTATCCTACCTTGTCTATCTTGCTGGTCCCAATCCGCATGTACTTGCATTTTTTTGGATGAAAAGGCATTAACCAATGCTCAGACCATCCCTTCATGCCCTCCACATCTCCTTGAAGCAAACCCATATCTTCCTTACTCCTCACTCTTCTATACAGTTTAGTGTCATCCGCATACAGGTATACCTCACTTCCATTAGTTATAACTTCAGGCAAGTCGTTGATAAATATAACGAACAGCAATGGTCCCAACACAGATCCCTGAGGTACCCCACTTGTAATTTCCCTCCACCCCGAGCCTATTCCATTCACCAATACCCTCTGTCTCCGATCTTTCAGGAAGGCTTCTATCCATTTCACACATTTCTCCCCTATATTATAGCTTCTAACTTTCTCTATTAACCTTTTATGTGGGACCTTATCGAAGGCCTTCATAAAATCGCAATATACCACGTCTATTACATCACCATCTTCTAGAATTTGCATCCAATCATCTACCACCTTAATTAGCTGTAGTACCGTCGACCTCCCCGGCAAGAATCCGAACTGTCTCCCACTGAAAAGTTGGTTTGACTTCATATGATCCATTATTCCTTCTCTAATTACCGTTTCCATTAGTTTACACACAACACTTGTCAAACTGACTGGTCTATAATTCCCTGGGTCATTTCTCTTTCCCTTCTTAAATATAGCTGTTATGTTCGCCTCTCTCCAGTCCATCGGGATTTGTCCTGTATTAAACGATACCTCAAATAACATTTTCAATGGCTCTACTAACATCTCCCCTCCTTCCTTTATGATTCTTGGGTGTATCCCATCCGGTCCCGGTGACTTACTTCTATTCATTTTTTCTATAGCCCTTCTTATTCTAGCATGGGAAAACTCTACTAGTTCTAGTGCCGGTATATATATTCCTCGAAACCCGGGTGTTTTGGCCGAAAAACGTCTAGGCTAGGCTATATTTGTTAATCAGACTGCTTCCCGCATTCCCGCGCATCCCCAAGCGTAGCTGTGTTATTTACCTGTAGAATGGCATTAAGTAGAGCTCTCTAAGTCAACTGGTTGAGCTGTGATGATGATTTCGGTAGCATTCAAGGAGACTACTGCAGGACTCTTCTTCTTCTTCTTCTTACCTCTGACCGGGTATAGACTATCCTAGTGTTTACTAGCCTATACCACTTTGAAAGGACATTAGCCTAACCTAACAACCTTACCTAACCTATCCTAGTAAATTATAGGTGGGGGCTGCTGCCCCCACACCCCCACTTTGACTTAGATTTTTGGAGTATTTGTCTGTGAAGTGGGTATTTTTCAATTTGTTGATAACGAAAATCCTCCATGCGGACTATATGGAGAAAAATATGGCGAACCTATTGGTGCTAATTTTCCCTAATAAATTGTTTCTCATAACGTCGCACTAGTGTCCTTGAATATTATCATGATTTCATTGGAGATAACTTTATGGCCAAAACAGCCACTTTACACTACTTTTCGATACTTAACAACAACATACACGCACACACGAACAAGCGACGCTCTCCTTCTTGTGGCCGGATATGCGGGGCGTCGGTCCAGCCGGCTGTTGTTTACATGCGTCGGACCGACGCCTCGCACACGAAGCTCACAGGCTTTCAACCCACTGGGCGTTCAAGAGCCCTTCCGGGTACCTGTTATATGCTTTTTTATGGGCGTTCAAGAGCCCTTCCGTGGTGAGAGGGTTAATACCACAAATTTTCAGAGTGTTTTTTTATAAAAAAAATTGGTCATTTGCATCAATATATAGTGTTTGTAATTAATTAGAAATCTCGGGAAAACCTATTTTCCCCAGTAGGCCTATCGATCGATGTTGAGACACACTCGCTCCCCGATAGTGATTTGAAAAGGCATTAGCCTAACCTAACCTAACCTAGTATTATGGGTGGGGCTGCCGCCCTCACCCCCCCGCTGGTTGAGTACTTAATAACAAAAATAAAACATTGGCTGTCGATTATACGAAGGTGAAAGAAAAGTCGATGAAGTCTAGGCCTATGGTGTTTACTCTGCAATCTTCAGCTTGATTGTACATTAATAACGGGAAAGTACCAACCTTGTTACGAAAATTAAATTTTAGCCTAGGCTAGTACCATACTTTTATATTAGGTTTTTCCAAGGGTTTAACACATTTTCATATGATCTTTAGAGCTGTCGATAACTGGAAGTACGGTACCGTATCAACAACCTTGTTACGAAAAATAAATGTTAGTACCATACTTTTTTATTAGGTTTTGCCGAGGGTTAAAACAAATTTTCTTATGATCTTTAGAGCATATAGATTCAATATTTATCTTGAAATATATCAATAAAATTTATGGTAGGCCTATTAAAATAACATTGAACCCAAAATAATTGGTGACCAACTTATTTAGTTAAGAACATAAGAAAATGGGAGTCTGCAGAAAGCCGATTGGCCTAAGCAAGGCAGATCCCTGTCCCACACAACCCCAATTACAAAGCCCAATTATAGGCTCAACACTCTAATACCCTGAGGATCATCTTACCAAACCGGTTAGAGATTAACGCAGGATTACGGGGTCTGCAGAGCGCTGATTGGCCCAACCCGGCTGATCCCCCTTCACACCCAACCCTTCTCGTCCATATGCTTATCCAATTTTTTCTTAAAGCTCCCTATCGTTCTTGATCCCACTATATCACTTGGTAGCCTATTCCACCCATCTACAACTCTGTTACCAAACCAATATTTGCCTATATCTTTTCTGAAACGAAATTTATCTAATTTGAAACCATTGGTACGAGTTCTTTCGCTATCACTGAGCTTTAGTACATTTGTCATGTCCCCTTTGTTAATCCCACTAACCCACTTGAACACCTCTATCATATCCCCTCTAACTCTGCGTCTCTCTAACGAATGTAAACCTAATTTCTTCAACCTTTCTTCATACGGAAAATTTCTAATATTATGGATCATTTTTGTCATTCTACGCTGAATTCTCTCCAATGAATCTATGTCCATTCTGTAATAAGGACACCAAAATTGGACAGCATAATCCATATGGGGTCTCACTAATGACAAGTAAAGTTTTAAGATAACATCAGCAGTTCTGTTACTCACACTCCTAGAGATGAACCCGAGAATCCTGTTTGCCTTATTACGAACGCTTATACACTGTTTTCTAGGCTTCAAATCATTGCTAACAAACACACCTAGATCTTTCTCGCAGTCTGAATTTTCTAATTCTAAATTAGCTAGTTTATATTTAACATTTGTTTGCATCTTCCCTATCTTTAATACCTTGCATTTGTCAATGTTAAACTTCATCTGCCAATTTACTGACCATTCATGTAAGGTATCTAGATCCCTTTGGAGGCACTCTATATCACTATCTGAATCAATTGATCTCCCCATTTTAGTATCGTCTGCGAATTTACTTATCCTACTAGTTATACCTAAATCTAGGTCATTTATGTATATAAGAAACAACAGGGGACCTAATACCGATCCCTGGGGGACACCACTTTTGACTGCTCCCCACTCTGACTTAGTACCATTTATGCTGACTCTCTGTTTCCTACCAATTAGCCATGACCTAATCCATCCCAACAACGACCCTCCTATTCCATGTGCCTCAACCTTTCTCATCAATCTCTCATGAGGGACTCTGTCGAAAGCTTTACTGAAATCTAAATATATAATATCATATGACTTGTCACTATCTACTGCTTCATATACCTCTGAGAAAAAGCTAAGCAAATTAGTAAGGCAAGAACGTCCCTGAGTGAATCCATGCTGAGAAGAATTTATTAAGTTAAATTTTACTAAGTGGCTTCTAATTTTCCTAGCAATAATGGACTAGCAACTTTCCTATGATTGATGTGAGACTAATGGGACGGTAATTGGATGCTATCGATTTATCACCTTTTTTGAAGATCGGAACTACATTTGCAAGCTTCCAAGCTTCTGGAACTAAACCTGTTTCTAATGACTTGTTAAATATAAATGCTAATGGACTACTTAACTCATCTCTGCATTCTTTTAATACTCTAGCATATACCTCGTCAGGACCAGGCGATTTTTGAGGTTTCAGTCTGTCAATTTCCTTAAGCACATCATTTCTACTTATACTAACTGTACTTAACATATTTTCTATACTATCACTATATACCATTTTATGCAGCTTAGGAAGTATTTGTGGGTATTAAAAGGGTAAATACTATCTCAATCAACCCTTTGTCTTCCATATACCGCTGCTAATCTGAATAACATCGTCTAATAGTAGCCAGAAACAGTACAGAAACGCGTATTGTAGTTATACTCTAAAGTCTACTTACTACTAATAATATTAACCCATTACTAAACAGAATAGCGACAAAATACGGGTAGTAGCCTAGGCCTATTAACGGAATTATCGGAATTTTTTTTATGTGCTTAGCCTAATATTATAAGAACATAAGAACATAAGAAAATGGGAGTCTGCAGAAAGCCGATTGGCCTAAGCAAGGCAGATCCCTGTCCCACACAACCCCAATTCAATTACAAAGCCCAATTATAGGCTTCACACTCTAATACCCTGAGGATCATCTTACCAAAACGGTTAGAGATTAACGCAGGATTATGGAGGTCTGCAGAACGCTGATTGGCCCAACCCGGCTGATCCCCCTTCACACCCAACCCCTCTCGTCCATATGCTTATCCAATTTTATCTTAAAGCTCCCTACAGTTTTAGATCCCACTATCAGGGTGCCAAAACAGAAATTATCCAGTTCTGGATAATTTTTCTAAGCTTACAAGGATCAACTTTGCGCGGCGTCTGCGGGGGGTGCGGGGGGCGCAGCCCCCCGCTTCATAACAGGGGGTCCGGGGGGCGTAGCCCCCCGCCCGCCGGAGAAATTTTGAGATGTGAAGGTAAATATATGCACAATACATGCTCAAAATTTATTAAAAGGAATGAATAATATTGTAAGTAAAAGGGATGTTATGTATGTTTACTGGTGTTTAATCAGGATACTAGGGGAGCTGGCTGCCTGTACTTCAGTCTCAAAGAGATGCACTTCAGGTCCACTAATATAGGCATTGAAAACAGGTTTTTAAATTATTCTTAGCAGTCCCTGTTTTAGTTTTGTAACTTTTGTCCAATAAAGATTTCATGTATATTTGTTGTTGCATTCCAAGAACTATTACATACTTAATTTATATCCTTTCATATGATACATGAGTTACTATAGAGTACTGGTTAAAATACATACCGGTACAAAGTTTCAAGAATAAACTTTGATTCAAACATTTGTTTGTCTATTATTTTCCCTGGGCCGAGTAAAAAATACCTGGGTAGGCTATTCCCATCTCGGGTTAAGTACAATCAGTAGGAACGTAGAAACTTACTTTAATTTTCACATTTTTAAAAGACTCAAGATTCTGCGAGGCTAATTCCGAAAATATTCAATCAAGTCTCCGTTACCCCCATGAAGTCAGGTTATAGTAATGACAAGACATACCAATATATGTTAGTTAGCGGGTGTGTGAACTGTGGGGATAGTGGCAGCCCCCACTTTGGACACTAAGACTAAGTAAAGTTAGGTTAGGGTAAGGTAATGCAAATTATCTACTCATAACATGATAAACAATTGAACAATAAACTACTGTACTATATTCCTTGAAGAAATAAAAACAAACAATTGTACATAAGGCTGCGGAAAGATTCTTTAGTGATACCCAAGTCATGGCCGGGATTCCGGGAAATCTATAAATGCACTGTAGGCGGTAGGCCTAGCTGCTGGCTGTACACTTATTAAATTGTACCGGTAATCTGGCTAAAAAGTTACCGGTATACAAAATGAGAACATAGAGGCAGGGTGCAGATCCCACTTTGGACACTAAGTTTGGACTTTGGTTAGGGTAAGTTATTGCAAATCTTCCACTCATAATATAAACTACAATAAAATAAGATACCAGTAGATAAGATACTACTGTAGCCTATTCTGCCTATAGCCTATACCTTGAAAACAAAAACAAACGGTAAGACTGCGAAAGTATTCTTCAGTGACAGGTCTACCCCTATAGGCCTAATCCCACGGCATGACGGCAAACTGTTATTGTCATAGGCTATAGCCTAGCCAGGGTGTCGAATGACGCTGTTTTTTTGAGTGATACAACTTTCTGTATAATGATAAAAAAAAATTAATCCTAGCCTAGGCCTAGCCTACGTATTTTTATATTATTATTTTAAAAGTTAGACATCTAAAATAGGCCTAGGCTTAGGCCTACTGTGTTCCAAAACTCAAGAGTAGCCTAGGCTAGGTTAGCCTAGCCTTAGCTACAAAAAAAAAAAAAAAAAAACAGGAATGTTGGTCTAGGCTAAGTTTAATATACACTTCCCAGGTCATTTTAACAGTTCTATTGCTTCTATATATCATATAATACACCATAGAGTAAGTTTTTAATAACTAGAAAAAAAGGTCATCTTCTAAATAATTACCATAATTGAGGACCTTCGCCATTCCCGGGTTAAGAGTGGGCTCTGAGTCTTAGCCTACCAGAACCAGATTCCCAGCTGCCTAGCTAACCTTATTTTTTACTGTTTTTAACCTCAAATCTTCCTTGATCTTCATTAGCCTATCAATACATTATACATAGCCCCACTAGTGGGGGCAGTCCTAAGATTGTTGGATAATGGGTTATCCTAAGCCTAATATGCCTAGCCTCAGCCTAGGCTACTCATTTCTGCTTCAAATCATCATTATCATCATAGGCCTAGGCTAATACAAGTAGGCCTAGGCTTATCTGACAAAATAATATGCTTGGCTACTTACAAAATCGCTGTTTGGTGCTTGCTAGAAGTCAGGTTTATCCAAAGTATCACCTTGAACTTATACCTTATATATAATGAGTTCCCCAAGATTAATATGCACAATTTTAGAATGTGTAGGGCACTCGCACTTCACATGAAGTCAATGTTATATTCCAGCCCCTTAATTCACTCTATTTTTCCACAAATATATCGGTAAATAACAGCTAACACATTTCCAAGTGTTCCACAGTTGATTGGCGGCAAGCTAATTTGACGTCATCATTGGATTATTCTCGGAAACACCACAATGGAAAACAGTGCTGATATTCGTTCGTTGTTTTCCATTAATCCAACCACATATATACCCCTGAAAACCAATAATTCATCATAAAATCGTACTAATTTATAGCTTACCTTATGCCTCAAGGTCTTGCGCTCTTTGTCAAACACATAAAATTTATATTCATTCACTATTTTTAAGAAATTAGAGACCCCATAAAATTAGCACATACGAAACAATATCTGTATTTTGTAGGAGTTTAATTAAGATGAAATCTGATCAGAAAATTAACATTCAAACTTAAATTAATATTTTACATTATTCATTTCAGTGAAATTTAGTCAATATATTAAACACATGGAGTAGTTTAGTTAATATATACATAGTTTTAGATAAATACCTATTATTATCCTTTAATCTACATATTATTGAGCATTCGAGTGCCAATAAAATTACGGTAGTTGTGTTCGTCTTGACTCAGCCTTCGGCGCAATATAACATCGGAGTGTAGGGGTACATTGGTTGTTTGTTTGTTTGTTTGTTTTAGCGGACTCTCCCATCCAGGAGTTCGTTCTATGAACGATGGCTGTTTCCTTATTGTAATATATATTTGTTATATTGGTGCTAAAGTCAGTCACCTCATCCGAACCGAACAAGTTGTGTTTTCACAGTGTAAACAAATCGCTCTCATGACTCGAGCTCTGGATTTATCCGTCTATATTTACATTAGTAGCTGCATTTGGACTTCAATACAGGTGATATATAATAGTTCTAAGATCATAGCCAATGTAGAGTACAGTGTAGAGCAGAGCAACTATCGTTTGATGAGTGTAATGTAGAAATAGAATGGCAGGTTTAGCGGGGCTCCCGGCCGCCCGGGACAGTCACAGGCTCTTAGCCTATTTCAGTATCAATATTTTTTCAATGTTAGGTTCGGGATCACGAAGAAAATGGGCGAATTTTGGCACACTGCCCACTATAGCACTTGGTAGTCCATTCCACCCATCTACAACTCTGTTACCAAACCAATACTTGCCTATATCTTTTCTGAAACAAAATTTATCTAATTTGAAACCATTGGTACGAGTTCTTTCGCTATCACTGAGCTTTAGTACATTTGCCATGTCCCCTTTGTTAATCCCACTAACCCACTTGAACACCTCTATCATATCCCCTCTAACTCTGCGTCTCTCTAACGAATGTAAACCTAATTTCTTCAACCTTTCTTCATACGAAAAATTTCTAATATTATGGATCATTTTTGTCATTCTACGCTGTACTCTCTCCAATGAATCTATGTCCATTCTGTAATAAGGACACCAAAATTGGACAGCATAATCCATGTGGGGTCTCACTAATGACAAGTAAAGTTTTAAGATAACATCAGCAGTTCTGTTACTCACACTCCTAGAGATGAACCCGAGAATCCTGTTTGCCTTATTACGAACGCTTATACACTGTTTTCTAGGCTTCAAATCATTGCTAACAAACACACCTAGATCTTTCTCGCAGTCTGAATTTTCTAATTCTAAATTAGCTAGTTTATATTTAACATTTGTTTGCATCTTCCCTATCTTTAATACCTTGAACCTTATTAGAACAATGAGACAAATGATGACCGCTTAGGATAGCGAGACATTCGAGCTTTGCGGACTTTTTGACAGTCTGCCTCAGTCCCCAGGCCAATCGAGGGATTTTTTTTGGTTAGGCAGCCAAACTGGTATGAATTTTGAAATTTTCTCTTAGCCTGCTATGACTAAAAAAGATTTGACCTAGCCTATGCACAGCACCATCAAAATTAGCCGCTTTTAAGTTTAGGCTAGGATAAAATAAGCAAGACACAAAATTAGTAGGCCTAGGTAGGGCTAAAAAAATATCACTGAGCGCAGTGAGCGACCTTGAGTGCTGGATGGATAAGGGCCCCATCAGTCCAGAGTAGCCTAGTCCTATAATAATATAGCCTATAGATGTAATAATAATTAATAGTAATTATTAAAAGGCACTACTAGCCTAACTAGGCCTTATAACAAGAAATTACATGTGTTAGCTAGCTGGGAGGACCGTCCCCGAGATGAGATAAGACTGGAGACGCAGATTGTAAACAAACTGAACAAAAGGCGTCATTATTATAATATTATTTTTAATAACAATATTATTAATAGGCTATACCCAATTTTCCACATGCATAATAAATAAATACTTCTTTCTTCTTTTTCCAAGGTCCTATTACGATTTATTATGATTCTGCGCGTGTTTACATACTAAGATGGCTACACTTAAGAAAACGAATTAAATTATATGGGTAACTATGTGATTTATATAGATTATTATTTTACTATTTATATAGACGGGTTATTTATGTATGGCTTTTGCTCAAATTTCTACCACAAGTACACTTTCACCCGCTGAATCCAATGCCACAAACATAATTAAAATCGGACCAATAGTTTAGGATTTAGTTTTGATTTGACCTCCAGAAATGCCCGAAATGAGCACTTTTTCAACTTTAAAAGTCTTCTGTAGCCCAAACTAAGAGTCCTAATCACTTCTACTTCTACTTCTACTCTTTGATGGTTAGATTTGTTTCTATTACTGCATTTAACTTTTAAGTGAATCCTTCTACCAATGCATATTGGAAAGTGATTTCTGTTGTTTAATCATACCTAAAATAACTTCCTTATACTTTAATGTCATATTCAACCTTCTGTACCGGCGACGTCTTTTGCTTAGAAAGAATAAAAATCTTCTAATGCCAGAATATGAAAAGTACATCGGGTTAACACTATCTGGTCCGCGGTCCTTTTTGAATCTCCCCTTTTTCACTTTGGAGATTTTAAGATGCTTTTAAAATTCTATCATAAAATGTACAAATTTAGCTTGATGGGGGGGGGGGGGGGTCTGGGTGCTGGGTGCTGGGTGCTAAAAAGTGGTAGTAGTAGTAGTAGTACCACCAATAATTTTTTTTTAACTTTGATTCTTGCGCTAAAATTAAATGATTTTATGCAGAAGGACCTAAGAGGATGCGTATTTTCCCATTTGAGTCGCTAAAGGTCGTCTAATGGCGAAAAATGTCCCGGGCTGGTTCCCTCTAGAATTACTGGTGACCTGCTTTTTGTTATCTCCTTTTCTCTCTTTCTATGGCTTAACAGTAGTCTGAATGGGGCCGAATGTCCGGATAGAAGCCAGAGAAAGAGAGAAAAGGAGATCAAAATGCAGGTGACCCCCCTTAACCCTTTCTGTACCGATGGCGTCTATTTTTTTTTTTTATTCCAATGCCAATCTATTTTATTTAGTTTGAGAAGGATCTCTAGACATTAGAAGGCTACAAACTATCCCAATAAATTCGTTCATTAAGGGGGGTCACCGGCTTTTGTTTATCTTGCTCTCCTATTCTCTCTTTCCCTGGCTTGTATCCATTCGGCCCAACCAATCAATACAAAGTAAGTATGCACCACAGGTTGGGTTTGAAAGGGATCTGTTGCATGGGAGCCAATCGTCTCTCTGCATGTTTGAAGACCTTTCTCCCCATTTCTTTGTCTATATTTAGACCTTTCGTGCTCTTTAGATGTCCTGGCCACATATGGGGAAACCCAGCCTGCAGCCGGCACAATTTTCTACCGAAAAACTAAATGGGGTCTGGCATGAATAAACCAATAAATACACCCTACCCCCTTTTAAGAACACGAGCACACGTCCCACCCCCACTGAGTTCCAGCACAGACTGAAACCCATCCCCTGTCCTACCCCCCCCCCATCCCCTACCCCCCACCTCCGATTCCCCCCTACCCCACCCCCCTCAATGCTACCAGAGGCAACAAAATGGCCGATTTTCGTTGCTGGGGTGGCGGGGTGGGGTTGAGGTATTTAGTTAACCCCTTCAGCACCATGACGAGGTGAGGTTTAGGCGAGGTTAGGTTAGGTTAGGTGAGGTTTAGGCGAGGTTAGGTTAGGTTAGGTGAGGTTTAGACGAGGTTAGGTTAGGTTAGGTGAGGTTTAGGCGAGGATAGGTTAGGTTAGCTGAGGTTTAGGTGAGGTTAGGTTAGGTGAGGTGAGGTTTAGGCGAGGTTAGGTTAGGTTAGGTTAGGTTTAGGTGAGGTTAGGTTAGGTTAGGTGAGGTTTAGGTGAGGTTAGGTTAGGGTAGGTGAAGTTTAGGCGAGTTAGGTTAAGTTAGGTGAGGTTAGGTTAGGTTAGGTGAGGTTTAGGCGAGATAAGGTTAGGTTAGGTGAGGTTTAGGCGAGGTAAGGTTAGGTTAGGTGAGGTTTAGGCGAGGTTAGGTTAGGTTAGGTGAGGTTTAGCCAAGGTTAGGCTAGGTTTGGTGAGGTTTTAGCGAGGTTAGGTTAGGTTAGGTGAGGTTTAGGCGAGGTTAGGTTAGGTTAGGTGAGGTTTAGGCGAGGTTAGGTTAGGTTAGGTGAGGTTTAGGCGAGGTTAGGTTAAGTTAGGTGAGGTTTAGGCGAGGTTAGGTTAGGTTAGGTGAGGTTTAGGTGAGGTTAGGTTAGGTTAGGTGAGGTTTAGGCAAGGTTAGGTTGGTTAGGTGAGGTTTAGGTGAGGTTGGGTTAGGTTAGGTGAGGTTTAGGAGAGGTTAGGTTAAGTTAGGTGAGGTTTAGGTGAGGTTAGGTTAGGTTAGGTGAGGTTTAGGCGAGGTTAGGTTAGGTTATGTGAGGTTAAGGCAAGGTTAGGTTAGGTGAGGTTTAGGCGAGGTTAGGTTAGGTTAGGTGAGGTTTAGGCGAGGTTAGGTTAGGATAGGTAAGGTTTAGGCGAGGTTAGGTTAGGTTAGGTGAGGTTTAGGTGAGGTTAGGTTAGGTTAGGTGAGGTTTAGGCGAGGTTTGGTTAGGTTAGGCGAGGTTTAGGCGAGGTTAGGTTAGGTTAGGTGAGGTTTAGGCGAGGTTACGTTAGGTTAGGTGGGGTTTAGGCGAGGTTAGGTTAGGTTAGGTGAGGTTTAGGCGAGGTTAGGTTAGGTTAGGTGAGGTTTAGGCGAGGTTACGTTAGGTTAGGTGAGGTTTAGGTGAGTTTAGGTTAGGTTAGGTGAGGTTTAGGCGAGGTGAGGTTAGGTTAGGTGAGGTTTAGGCGATGTTAGGTTAGGTTAGGTGAGGTTTAGGCGAGGTTAGGTTAGGTTAGGTGAGGTTTAGGCGAGCTAGGTTAGGTTAGGTGAGGTTTAGACGAGGTTAAAGGTTAGGTTAGGTGAGGTTTAGGCGAGGTTAGGTTAGGTTAGGTGAGGTTTAGGCGAGGTTAGGTTAGGTTATGTGAGGTTTAGGCGAGGTTAGGTTAGGTTAGGTGAGGTTTAGGTGAGGTTAGGTTAGGTTATGTGAGGTTTAGGTGAGGTTAGGTTAGGTTAGTTGAGGTTTAGGCGAGGTTAGGTTAGGTTAGGTTAGGTGAGGTTTAGGCGAGGTTAGGTTAGGTTAGGTGAGGTTTAGGCGAGGTTAGGTTAGGTTTTGGTGAGGTTTAGGCGAGGTTAGGTTAGGTTAGGTGAGGTTTAGGTGAGGTTAGGTTAGGTTAGGTGAGGTTTAGGCGAAGTTAGGTTAGGTTAGGTGAGGTTTAGGCGAGGTTAGGTTAGGTTAGGTGAGGTTTAGGCGAGGTTAGGTTAGGTTAGGTGAGGTTTAGGTGAGGTTAGGTTAGGTTAGGTGAGGTTTAGGCGAGGTTAGGTTAGGTTAGGTGAGGTTTAGGCGAGTTAGGTTAGGTTAGGTGAGGTTTAGGCGAGGTTAGGTTAGGTTAGGTGAGGTTTAGGCGAGGTTAGGTTAGGTTAGGTGAGGTTCAGGCGAGGTTAGGTTAGGTTAGGTGAGGTTTAGGCGAGGTTAGGTTAGGTTAGGTGAGGTTTAGGCGAGTTAGGTTAGGTTAGGTGAGGTTTAGGCGAGGTTAGGTTAGGTTAGGTGAGGTTTAGGCGAGGTTAGGTTAGGTTAGGTGAGGTTTAGGCAAGGTTAGGTTAGGTTAGGTGAGGGTTAGGCGAGGTTAGGTTTGGTTAGGTTAGGTGAGGTTTAGGCGAGGTTAGGTTAGGTTAGGTGAGGTTTAGGCGAGGTTAGGTTAGGTAGGTGAGGTTTAGGTGAGGTTAGGTTAGGTTAGGTGAGGTTTAGGCGAGGTTAGGTTAGGTTAGGTGAGGTTTAGGCGAGGTTAGGTTAGGTTAGGTGAGGTTTAGGCGAGGTTAGGTTAGGTTAGGTGAGGTTTAGGCGAGTTAGGTTAGGTTAGGTGAGGTTTAGGTGAGGTTTGGTTAGGTTAGGTGAGGTTTAGGCAAGGTTAGGTTAGGTTAGGTGAGGTTTAGGCGAGGTTAGGTTAGGTTAGGTGAGGTTTAGGTGAGGTTAGGTTAGGTTAGGTGAGGTTTAGGTGAGGTTAGGTTAGGTTAGGTGAGGTTTAGGCGAGGTTAGGTTAGGTTAGGTGAGGTTTAGCGAGGTTAGGTTAGGTTAGGTGAGGTTTAGGCGAGGTTAGGTGAGGTTTAGGCGAGGTTAGGTTAGGTTAGGTGAGGTTTAGGCGAGGTTAGGTTAGGTTAGGTGAGGTTTAGGCGAGGTTAGGTTAGGTTAGGTGAGGTTTAGGCAAGTTAGGTTAGGTTAGGTGAGGTTAGTTAGGTTAGGTGAGGTTTAGGTGAGGTTAGGTTAGGTTAGGTGAGGTTTAGGCGAGGTTAGGTTAGGTTAGGTTAGGTTAGGTTAGGTTAGGTGAGGTTTAGGTGAGGTTAGGTTAGGTTAGGTGAGGTTTAGGCGAGGTTAGGTTAGGTTAGGTGAGGTTTAGGCGAGGTTAGGTTAGGTTAGGTGAGGTTTAGGCGAGGTAGGTTAGGTTAGGTGAGGTTTAGTCGAGGTTAGGTTAGGTTAGGAGGGATTTAGGCGAAGTTAGGTGAGGTTAGGTAGGTTAGGTTAGGTTAGGTGAGGTTTAGGTTAGGTTAGGTTAGGTTAGGTTAGGTTAGGTTAGGTTAGGTGAGGTTTAGGTGAGGTTAGGTTAGGTTAGGTGAGGTTTAGGTGAGGTTAGGTGAGGTTTAGGCGAGGTTAGGTTAGGTTAGGTGAGGTTTAGGCGAGGTTAGGTTAGGTTAGGTGAGGTTTAGGTGAGGTTAGGTTAGGTTAGGTGAGGTTTAGGCGAGGTTAGGTTAGGTTAGGTGAGGTTTAGCGTGGTTAGGTTAGGTTAGGTGAGGTTTAGGCGAGGTTAGGTTAGGTTAAGTTAGGTGAGGTTTAGGCGAGGTTAGGTTAGGTTAGGTGAGGTTTAGGCGAGGTTAGGTTAGGTTAGGTGAGGTTAGGTTAGGTTAGGTTAGGTTAAGTGTGGGTTAGGCGAGGTTAGGTTAGGTTAGGTGAGGTTTAGGCGAGGTTAGGTTAGGTTAGGTGTTTAGGTGAGGTTAGGTTAGGTTAGGTGAGGTTTAGGCGAGGTTAGGTTAGGTGAGGTTTGAGGTAGGTTAGGTTAGGTTAGGTTAGGTGAGGCTAGGTTAGGTTAGGTGAGGTTAGGTTAGGTGAGGTTTAGGCGAAGTTAGGTTAGGGTAGGTGAGGTTATGGAGGTTAGGTAGGTTAGGTTTAGGCGAGGTAGGTGAGGTTTAGGCGAGTTAGGTTAGGTTAGGTGAGGTTTAGGCGAGGTTAGGTTAGGTTAGGTGAGGTTTAGGCGAGGGTAGGTTAGGTTAGGTGAGGTTTAGGCGAGGTTAGGTTAGGTTAGGTGAGGTTTAGGCGTGTGACGATTGGTTAGGGTACGGTTGGGCGAGGTTAGGTTAGGTTAGGTGAGGTGTAGGCGAGGTTAGGTTTAGGTTAGGTAAGGTTTAGGGGAGGTTAGGTTAGGTTAGGTGAGGTTAGGTTAGGTTAGGTTAGGTTAGGTGAGGTTAGGTAGGTTAGGTGAGGTTTAGCGGTTAGGTTAGGTTAGGTTAGGTTTAGGTGAGGTTAGGTTAGGTTAGGTGAGGTTTAGGCGAGGTTAGGTTAGGTTAGGTGAGGTTAGTTAGGTTAGGTGAGGTTTAGGTGAGGTTAGGTTAGGTTAGGTGAGGTTTAGGCGAGGTTAGGTTAGGTTAGGTGAGGTTTAGGCGAGGTTAGGTTAGGTTAGGTGAGGTTTAGGTGAGGTTAGGTTAGGTTAGGTGAGGTTTAGGCGAGGTTAGGTTAGGTGAGGTTTAGGCGAGGTTAGGTTAGGTTTAGGCGAGGTTAGGTTAGGTTAGGTGAGGTTTAGACTAGGTTAGGTGAGGCGGTGAGGTTTAGGCGAGGTTAGGTTAGGTGAGGTTAGTCGAGGTTAGGTTAGGTTAGGTGAGGTTTAGGCGAGGTTAGGTTAGGTTAGGTGAGGTTTAGGCGAGGTTAGGTTAGGTGAGGTTTAGGCGAGGTTAGGTTAGGTTAGGTGAGGTTAGGTTAGGTTAGGTGAGGTTTAGGCGAGGTTAGGTTAGGTTAGGTGAGGTTTAGGCGAGGTTAGGTTAGGTTAGGTGAGGTTAGGCGAGGTTAGGTTAGGTTAGGTGAGGTTTAGGCGAGGTTAGGTTAGGTTAGGTGAGGTTTAGGAGAGTTAGGTTAGGTTAGGTGAGGTTTAGGCGAGGTTAGGTTAGGTGAGGTTTAGGCGAGGTTAGGTTAGGTTAGGTTAGGTGAGGTTTAGGCGAGGTTAGGTTAGGTTAGGTGAGGTTTAGGCGAGGTTAGGTTAGGTTAGGTGAGGTTTAGGTGAGGTTAGGTTAGGTTAGGTGAGGTTTAGGCGAGGTTAGGTTAGGTTAGGTGAGGTTTAGGTGAGGTTAGGTGAGGTTTAGGCGAGGTTAGGTTAGGTTAGGTGAGGTTTAGGCGAGGTTAGGTTAGGTTAGGTGAGGTTTAGGCGAGGTTAGGTTAGGTTAGGTGAGGTTTAGGCGAGGTTAGGTTAGGTTAGGTGAGGTTTAGGCGAGGTTAGGTTAGGTTAGGTGAGGTTTAGGCGAGGTTAGGTTAGGTTAGGTGAGGTTTAGGCGAGGTTAGGTTAGGTTAGGTGAGGTTTAGGCGAGGTTAGGTTAGGTTAGGTGAGGTTTAGGCGAGGTTAGGTTAGGTTAGGTTAGGTGAGGTTTAGGCGAGGTTAGGTTAGGTTAGGTGAGGTTTAGGCGAGGTTAGGTTAGGTTAGGTGAGGTTTAGGCGAGGTTAGGTTAGGTTAGGTGAGGTTTAGGCGAGGTTAGGTTAGGTTAGGTGAGGTTTAGGCGAGGTTAGGTTAGGTTAGGTGAGGTTTAGGCGAGGTTAGGTTAGGTTAGGTGAGGTTTAGGCGAGGTTAGGTTAGGTTAGGTGAGGTTTAGGCGAGGTTAGGTTAGGTTAGGTGAGGTTTAGGTAGGTTAGGTTAGGTTAGGTGAGGTTTAGGCGAGGTTAGGTTAGGTTAGGTGAGGTTTAGGCGAGGTTAGGTTAGGTTAGGTGAGGTTTAGGCGAGGTTAGGTTAGGTTAGGTGAGGTTTAGGCGAGGTTAGGTTAGGTTAGGTGAGGTTTAGGCGAGGTTAGGTTAGGTTAGGTGAGGTTTAGGCGAGGTTAGGTTAGGTTAGGTGAGGTTTAGGCGAGGTTAGGTTAGGTTAGGTGAGGTTTAGGCTAGGTTAGGTTAGGTTAGGTGAGGTTTAGGCGAGGTTAGGTTAGGTTAGGTGAGGTTTAGGTGAGGTTAGGTTAGGTTAGGTGAGGTTTAGGCGAGGTTAGGTTAGGTTAGGTGAGGTTTAGGCGAGGTTAGGTTAGGTTAGGCGAGGTTAGGTTAGGTTAGGTGAGGTTTAGGCGAGGTTAGGTTAGGTTAGGTGAGGTTTAGGCGAGGTTAGGTTAGGTTAGGCGAGGTTTAGGTGAGGTTTAGGTGAGGTTAGGTTAGGTTAGGTGAGGTTTAGGCGAGGTTAGGTTAGGTTAGGTGAGGTTTAGGCAAGGTTAGGTTAGGTTAGGTGAGGTTAGGTTAGGTTAGGTGAGGTTAGGTTAGGTTAGGTGAGGTTTAGGCGAGGTTAGGTTAGGTTAGGTGAGGTTTAGGCGAGGTTAGGTTAGGTTAGGTGAGGTTTAGGCGAGGTTAGGTTAGGTTAGGCGAGGTTTAGGTGAGGTTAGGTGAGGTTTCGGCGAGGTTAGGTTAGGTTAGGTGAGGTTTAGGCGAGGTTAGGTTAGGTTAGGTGAGGTTTAGGTGAGGTTAGGTTAGGTTAGGTGAGGTTTAGGCGAGGTTAGGTTAGGTTAGTGAGGTTAGGTAAGGTTAGGTTAGGTTAGGTGAGGTTTAGGCGAGTTAGGTTAGGTTAGGTGAGGTTTAGGCGAGGTTAGGTTAGGTTAGGTGAGGTTTAGGCGAGGTTAGGTTAGGTTAGGTGAGGTTTAGGCGAGGTTAGGTTAGGTTAGGTGAGGTTTAGGCAGGTTAGGTTAGGTTAGGTGAGGTTAGGTTAGGTTAGGTTAGGTTAGGTTAGGTTAGGTTAGGTTAGGTGAGGTTTAGCGAGGTTAGGTTAGGTTAGGTGAGGTTAGGCGAGGTTAGGTTAGGTTAGGTGAGGTTTAGGCGAGGTTAGGTTAGGTTAGGTTAGGTGAGGTTTAGGCGAGGTTAGGTTAGGTTAGGTGAGGTTTAGGCGAGGTTAGGTTAGGTTAGGTGAGGTTTAGGCGAGGTTAGGTTAGGTTAGGTGAGGTTTAGGCGAGGTTAGGTTAGGTTAGGTGAGGTTTAGGCGAGGTTAGGTTAGGTTAGGTGAGGTTTAGGCGAGGTTAGGTTAGGTTAGGTGAGGTTTAGGCGAGGTTAGGTTAGGTTAGGTGAGGTTTAGGCGAGGTTAGGTTAGGTTAGGTGAGGTTTAGGCGAGGTTAGGTTAGGTGAGGTTTAGGCGAGGTTAGGTTAGGTTAGGTGAGGTTTAGGCGAGGTTAGGTTAGGTTAGGTGAGGTTTAGGCGAGGTTAGGTTAGGTTAGGTGAGGTTTAGGCGAGGTTAGGTTAGGTTAGGTTAGGTTAGGTGAGGTTTAGGCGAGGTTAGGTTAGGTTAGGTGAGGTTTAGGCGAGGTTAGGTTAGGTTAGGTGAGGTTTAGGCGAGGTTAGGTTAGGTTAGGTGAGGTTTAGGCGAGGTTAGGTTAGGTTAGGTGAGGTTTAGGCGAGGTTAGGTTAGGTTAGGTGAGGTTTAGGCGAGGTTAGGTTAGGTTAGGTGAGGTTTAGGTTAGGTTAGGTGAGGTTTAGGTGAGGTTAGGTTAGGTTAGGTGAGGTTTAGGCGAGGTTAGGTTAGGTTAGGTGAGGTTTAGGCGAGGTTAGGTTAGGTTAGGTGAGGTTTAGGCGAGGTTAGGTTAGGTTAGGTGAGGTTTAGGCGAGGTTAGGTTAGGTTAGGTGAGGTTTAGGCGAGGTTAGGTTAGGTTAGGTGAGGTTTAGGCGAGGTTAGGTTAGGTTAGGTGAGGTTTAGGCGAGGTTAGGTTAGGTTAGGTGAGGTTTAGGCGAGGTTAGGTTAGGTTAGGTGAGGTTTAGGCGAGGTTAGGTTAGGTTAGGTGAGGTTTAGGCGAGGTTAGGTTAGGTTAGGTGAGGTTTAGGCGAGGTTAGGTTAGGTTAGGTGAGGTTTAGGCGAGGTTAGGTTAGGTTAGGTGAGGTTAGGTTAGGTTAGTTTAGGTGAGGTTTAGGCGAGGTTAGGTTAGGTTAGGTGAGGTTTAGGCGAGGTTAGGTTAGGTTTAGGCGGTTAGGTTAGGTTAGGTGAGGTTAGGCGAGGTTAGGTTAGGTTAGGTGAGGTTTAGGCGAGGTTAGGTTAGGTTAGGTGAGGTTTAGGCGAGGTTAGGTTAGGTTTAGGCGAGGTTAGGTTAGGTTAGGTGAGGTTTAGGCGAGGTTAGGTTAGGTTAGGTGAGGTTAGGTTAGGTTAGGTTAGGTTAGGTTAGGTTAGGTTAGGTAGGTTAGGTAGGTTAGGTTAGGTAGGTTAGGTTAGGTAGGTTAGGTTGGTTTAGGTTAGGTTAGGTTAGGCTTTGGTTAGGCGAGGTTAGGTTAGGTTAGGTGAGGTTTAGGCGAGGTTAGGTTAGGTTAGGTAAGTTAGGTTAGGTTAGGTTAGGTTAGGTAAGTTAGGTTAGGTTAGGTTAGGTTAGGTTAGGTTAGGTTAGGTTAGGTTAGGTTAGGTTAGGTGAGGTTTAGGTAGGGTTAGGTTAGTTAGGTTAGGTTAGGTTAGGTTAGGTTTTAGGTTAGGTTAGGTTTTTAGGTAGGTTGTTTAGGCGAGGTTAGGTTAGGTTAGGTTTAGGAGGTTTAGGGAGGTTAGGTTAGGTTAGGGAGGTTTAGGCGGTTAGGTTAGGTTTAGGCGAGGTTAGGTTAGGTTGTTAGGTTTAAGGGTGAGGTTAGTTTAGGTTAGGTTAGGTTAGGTTAGGTTAGGTTAGGTTAGGTTAGGTGAGGTTTAGGTTAGGTTAGGTGAGGTTTAGGCGAGGTTAGGTTAGGTTAGGTGAGGTTTAGGTGAGGTTAGTTAGGTTAGGTTAGGTTAGGTTAGGTTAGGTTAGGTTAGGATAGGTTAGGTTAGGTTAGGTGAGGTTTAGGCGAGGTTAGGTAGGTTAGGTTAGGTTTTAGGTTAGGTTAGGTTAGGTTTAGGTTAGGTTAGGTAGGTTAGGTTAGGTGAGGTTAGGTTAGGTTAGGTTAGGTTTAGGTAGGTTTAGGGTTTAGGCGGTTAGGTTTAGGTTTAGGTTAGGTTAGGTAGTTAGGTTAAGTTAGGTTAGGTTAGGTTTAGGCGAGGTTAGGTTAGGTTGGTTTAGGTGAGGTTAGGGTAGGTTAGGTGAGGTTTAGGCGAGGTTAGGTTAGGTTAGGTGAGGTTTAGGCGAGGTTAGGTTAGGTTAGGTGAGGTTTAGGCTAGGTTAGGTTAGGTGAGGTTTAGGCGAGGTAAGGTTAGGTTAGGTGAGGTTTAGGCGAGGTTAGGTTAGGTTAGGTGAGGTTTAGGAGGTTAGGTTAGGTTAGGTGAGGTTTAGGGAGGTTAGGTTAGGTTAGGTGAGGTTTAGGCGAGGTTAGGTTAGGTTAGGTGAGGTTTAGGCGAGGTTAGGTTAGGTTAGGTTAGGTTTAGGCGAGGTTAGGTTAGGTTAGGTGAGGTTTAGGCGAGGTTAGGTTAGGTTAGGTGAGGTTTAGGCGAGGTTAGGTTAGGTTAGGTGAGGTTTAGGCGAGGTTAGGTTAGGTTA
>JAVRFV010002311.1:2886571-2889071 GCA_032716605.1 Paralithodes platypus | reverse complement strand
TTAGGTTAGGTTAGGTTAGGTTAGGTTAGGTTAGGTTAGGTTAGGTTAGGTGAGGTTTAGGCGAGGTTAGGTTAGGTTAGGTGAGGTTTAGGTTAGGTTAGGTTAGGTTAGGTGAGGTTTAGGCGAGGTTAGGTTAGGTTAGGTGAGGTTTAGGCGAGGTTAGGTTAGGTTAGGTGAGGTTTAGGAGAGGTTAGGTTAGGTTAGGTGAGGTTTAGGCGAGGTTAGGTTAGGTTAGGTGAGGTTTAGGCGAGGTTAGGTTAGGTTAGGTGAGGTTTAGGCGAGGTTAGGTTAGGTTAGGTGAGGTTTAGGCGAGGTTAGGTTAGGTTAGGTGAGGTTTAGGCGAGGTTAGGTTAGGTTAGGTGAGGTTTAGGCGAGGTTAGGTTAGGTTAGGTTAGGTTTAGGCGAGGTTAGGTTAGGTTAGGTGAGGTTTAGGCGAGGTTAGGTTAGGTTAGGTGAGGTTTAGGCGAGGTTAGGTTAGGTTAGGTGAGGTTTAGGCGAGGTTAGGTTAGGTTAGGTGAGGTTAGGCGAGGTTAGGTTAGGTTAGGTGAGGTTTAGGCGAGGTTAGGTTAGGTTAGGTGAGGTTTAGGCGAGGTTAGGTTAGGTTAGGTGAGGTTTAGGCGAGGTTAGGTTAGGTTAGGTGAGGTTTAGGCGAGGTTAGGTTAGGTTAGGTGAGGTTTAGGCGAGGTTAGGTTAGGTTAGGTGAGGTTTAGGCGAGGTTAGGTTAGGTTAGGTGAGGTTTAGGCGAGGTTAGGTTAGGTTAGGTGAGGTTTAGGCGAGGTTAGGTTAGGTTAGGTGAGGTTTAGGCGAGGTTAGGTGAGGTTTAGGCGAGTTAGGTTAGGTTAGGTGAGGTTTAGGCGAGGTTAGGTTAGGTTAGGTGAGGTTTAGGCGAGGTTAGGTTAGGTTAGGTGAGGTTTAGGCGAGGTTAGGTTAGGTTAGGTGAGTTTTAGGTGAGGTTAGGTTAGGTTAGGTGAGGTTTAGGTTAGGTTAGGTTAGGTGAGGTTTAGGTGAGGTTAGGTTAGGTGAGGTTTAGGCGAGGTTAGGTTAGGTTAGGTGAGGTTTAGGCGAGGTTAGGTTAGGTTAGGTGAGGTTTAGGCGAGGTTAGGTTAGGTAGGTGAGGTTTAGGCGAGGTTAGGTTAGGTTAGGTGAGGTTTAGGCGAGGGTAGGTAGGTTTAGGGTAGGTGAGGTTAGGTTGGGTAGGCGAGGTTAGGTTCGGTTAGGGAGAGTTTAGGAGAGTTAGGTTAGGTTCGGTGTTTAGGTTTAGGCGGAGGTTAGTTTAGGTTAGGTTAGGTTAGGTTAGGTTCAGGCGAGGTGAGGTTAGTGTTAGGGGAGGTTAGGTTAGGTTTGGTAGGTGGGAGTCCCCACCCCCCCCGCACCCTACCTCCCTACCCCTCCCACTCCCCACTTTAACCTAACCCCTAACCTCACCTACCTAACCTCACCCCCGCCTCAACCCACCTAACCTAACCTCGAACCGCCTAACCTAACCTCCCTAACCTCACCTCCCCCCCTACCACCCCTACCCCATTGCTTTCGACTAATTTACGCCTTTTCCCTATTTTTTTTGGTTTTTCGGGGCTGGAGGGCGAACCAACCTAGAAGCCTCGCGATGGGAGTCAATTTTTCCCTCGCCGCGGTAATTGGTAGTACCCTAGAATTTTAAACTCATTCATTTTAGACCGAGTATTTTTAAGTTTAAAACGACGAGGTTTTTTAGGGAGGGGGGGAGGGCGGGTAGGGGAGGGGGGGGGGGGGGAGGGGGGGGAGGGAGGAGAGGGGGGAGGGGGATAGGAGGGGGGGTGGGAGGGGGGGGGGAGGGGGGGGGGGTGGGGGGAAGGGAGGAGAGGAGGGGAGGGGAGGGAGGGGGTAGGGGTACGGGGAGGGAGGGGAGGGGGGGGGTGGGGGGGGGGGCTCCGTTGGTTCCCCCCCCCCCCCCCCCCTTCCCCCACCCCCCCTCCCACCCCCTCCCTACACCCCCCCTCCCTAACCTAACCTCCCTAACCCTAACCTACCTAACCTAACCCAAAACCTCAACCTCGCCTAACCTCGCCTAACCTCACCTAACCTAATAACCTCGCCTAAAACCTTCACCTACCGAACCTAACTCGCCTAAACCTCACCTTACCTATCCTAACCTCGCCTAAAACCTCACCTAACCGTACCTAAACCTCGCCCTATCCTACCCTAACCTATACCAACCCGCCTAAACCTCACCATAACTAACCTAACCTCGCTCTAATTACCGATCACCACCAACACTAACCTTCGCATCTAAGACCTCACATAACCGAACTAACCTCGCTACGCCTTATAACCGGTCCCCTAAACCTAACCTAACCTCGCCTCAAACTGCACCTAAACCGCCATACTAACCTACGCCTACTATAACCTCACCTAACCTAACCTAACCCAACTAAGTTACCTCACCTAACCTTAACATAACCGGCCTCTCTAATACGCACCCCCACCACCCCCTCCCTTAAACCTCACTTAACCTAACCAA
>JAVRFV010002311.1:2782481-2886471 GCA_032716605.1 Paralithodes platypus | reverse complement strand
AAGCCAGCCTAGCCTATATCCATATTTTCCAAAGATCCTTATAAATTTTTGGGGACGAGAGGCAACTTGCTTTGATCATCAAGCCAAGGATATGCAGATCAAGATTGAGAGAGTGACTGTTGGTATCACTCACGTTTACTCAGTAGCCGTTCGTCAAGGGGAATCCAGGCAAGTGCGAGCTAGAGCCTCATTATTATCGTGGGCCCATCCTTAACGTGCCTGGGAATGTATTGCGTGAAATGCATGTGTAAGTGTGTTTAAGTGTACTGTTGGAATGACCTGTGGTTATGTTGTTTTTAGTCTGTCTTTAGCCAATTGGCGACAACTCGTAAACGAATGCTTAGGGTGGATCTGTATGGTACCATTCTCAGCTATAGACAGGTACCGTCTCGCCCGCTACGGCTTAGGCTAGCCATCAGCTGGTAAGGTGAACCATACTGATACCACATGGGCGTCGCCTTGTAGTCCCATTTTTTGCCAACCCCAGATGGGACGTCACAACGTCGTCCACTTATTCCAGGTACCTATTTACAGCTAGGTGAACTGAGGCTAACACATGAAAGGAGACAAGCCCAATTTGTCTCCGCCCGGCCGGGGATTGAACCCCCCGACCCCTCGTGTGTGAGACGAGAGCTCTACCTACTAGGCTACGGGCTGTGTGTGTGTGTGTGTGTGTGTATTTACCTAATTGTATTTACCTAATTGTATTTTACAGGATTGAGATTACTCTCGTAGTGTCCCGTTAGCCTTTAACTTATCGTAATTTACTTTAAAAGCTTGAATACTTTGTGCACACACTAGGTCGTTTGGTAACTTATTCCACTTCTCAACCATTCTATCTGGAAAACCAAACTTCCTAACATCCTTCCTAGCTCTCCTCCTCAACAGTTTATAGTCATGTCCTCTCGTCCTCCCCAACGCTGGCCAAACAAAATTTGTTTGATCAATATATTCCTTTCCGTGAACACACCTAAATAAAGCTGTGTGTGTGTGTGTGTGTGTGTAAAGCGAAACTGAGAAGCTTGTAATTTAGTGGGATAGTAAGACCCATTGTAGTTTTTGGGGCGCGAGAGGCAACTTGCTTTGATCAGGGGGCCAAGCATATGCAGATGAATTTAGGCCCCGAAAATCGAGGTATAGTGGGATGTAGAAGATATTTACACAAGACAATGGCGGGAAATAATGTACCGTAGTGAAATGTTATAAAGTAAGTCAGTATACACGGTACGCTACCAATCTCATACCATACCCTACACCCCCCCCCCCCCCCATTACACACTCTCTCTCCTCTCTCTCTCTCTCTCTCTCTCTCCAACTTAACCCAGAGCAAACATCATCAAACTTGGCCACACTTGACAACACTATCAGCGTGTAGGAAAACAGCCAGGAACTTACACGAGTGCACACACGTACAGTACATACACACTGGCACGCACACACACACACACACACAAACCTACCAACAAAATAACACAACATTGACTGTACAAAACACGCGCCACTTTTCAATATCCCCTCCCCTTGTAAGCTTGTGTGCGTGTGTGTGTGTGTGTGTGTGTGTGTGTGTTGTGTGTGTTGTGTGTGTGTGTGTGTGTGTGTGTGTGTGTGTGTGAGAGAGAGAGAGAGAGAGAGAGAGAGAGAGATTATAACAAATACACTGGCCCACACAGACCTTACGATCCCAGCGAGGTGGTCAGTACGTTGCTTCTAGTAGCGACAGCAAACCCGATAATAAGAGAAAAGTGGAAGGAACTGAAATTGAGAGAGAGAGAGAGAGAGAGAGAGAGAGAGAGAGATAGAGAGAGAGAGAGAGAGAGAGAGAGAGAGGAGAGAGAGAGAGATGAGATAGAGAGAGAGAGAGGAGAGAGAGAGAGAAAGAGAGAGAGAGAGAGAGAGAGAGAGAGAGAGAGAGAGAGAGAAGGAGTAATGGGATCGAATTGGTGTAAAGGGCACGATTATAGGGGTACCGTACCATATATAGGGATGGAGAAATAAATAAAAGTGGATGAAATAGGGGAATGAGGCAAGAGGATAACAAATATACCGTATAAACTATAAAATATTAACCTATTCACTTCCGGTGACGTCCTTTGAACTATATTCTGGCTACTATTAGACGACTTTATTCATGATGCCCAACCCTTAGAAATGTCCAATTTGCAGCCCAAAACTATGGACAAATATCGCTATATAAGAGGCATGACTTTCAAATGCTCCCCAACTCTCAGAAATGACCCCCACAAGACTCTATGGTTACGGTACACTCAGATGCCATAGTTTCTAGCACACTCAAACAAATTCGTAGACTTCACTTATATCTAACTATGGAAGCATATCTCTGGAAACCAATCTATGAATATAATTGTCTATAAAATCAACTACAAAACTAAATACACTAATTTTTTAAAAGCAAGTTTCATACAAAAATAAATCCAAATAGGTATAATTGCATAAAGAAGATCATAGGGGGTCCACAAATTCTTATGAGTGGGCTAGAGACTATGGTATCCGAGTGTACAGTCGCGCTAATAAGTGATGTCTGGGCACCAAGTATGTTTTGATCCATAATTGGTATCAGCAATATCTAAGCTTCAATTGTTCATATCGAGTTAAATATACAAACATGTTCCTACACTTACCCACCCTATTCAACATCTGACAGACATTAATAGAGCACAGAGCAAGCCAAACGTAATGGCAGCTGAGACATGACTTATTAGCGCGACTGTACATACGTTTTTGTTTGTTTGCTCTTCAGAATATATATATCACAATACAATTTACTCCACCATTCTATCAGGGGAGGAGAGACTGAATACACACAGCAGAAGAATACCGAAATATAATAGTCCACCCAATGATTACTTTCACAGAGGGCCTCGGAGTCGGACGGATCCTAAATTGAGTGGTCAATCCTGTACCGTATGTCCTTCACTAAACTGGCTCGGGTTGTCCCTCTCACAGGGAATAGGTCCGCTTGGGTGCATTCTGTGTATGGCCACCCTCGTAAGGGGAGTAAGGCGTCGGGCGATAAATAGATAGACCCAATGATAAACCAATATAGGCCTCACCCTCTGTGCAAACTCTTATCAGTTATTGGGAAACTTCGGATAATGGCTATGGGGAGGCTCTACAAAAATATATAAATAAATATAACAGAGAGAGAGAGCGAGAGAGAGAGAGCGAGAGAGAGAGAGAGAGAGAGAGGAGAGAAGAAATAACATCTGCATTCTGGTTTCCTGTGTGTGTGTGGTGGTAAATGTGCAGATCTGTGAATATGTACCGGTACATGTGTGAGAGTACAGTAACAGTATTAGGTCCCCCCGTCGTCCTCTACATCACAATAGTACTTAATTTAATTGTCAGAGGGGAAGCGTGGGGCCTAACATGGAGTGCCTACCAGAAACTGTTTATGTACGTATAGATAGTATCAGTAGACAGTACTAGCCGTAGTCTGTATGTAGTTAGTGTGTGTGTGTGGTAATATATATATTATATATATATATCTATTAATATTATATACTATATATTAACGGTACTATATTATGTATCTATATATATATATATATATATATATATATATATATATATATATATATATATATATATACCGGTATATATATATATATATATCTGCCCCTAAAAACCCATAACAACCAGTCCTTATTTATTTTAAAAGAAACCAGCCTTTGGCCGGGAAATTATTCTACCAAAAATGTACAAATTTATCTTGAAGGGGGGTCTAGGCCCTAGGGGGTGTATTTCTAAGCTTGATGGAGGTGTAGCGAGGAAACTCAAAATAAAATGAAATAATGAATAGGCCTAAGTAGCCCAAAAGAACTAACGCTGACCCCTTAAGTCAGCCCCCCCCCCCCTTCTCTCTCTCTCCAGGCGTGGTGTACAATGATAAATGGGTGACCAATTAGTATTCTAGCTCATGGCTCTCCAGTGTATACCGCAGAAGCTCTTCCCGACACCCCTCAGTTACCTCTTGGGTGGAGAGAGAGAGTTGGAAATTGGGATTGTACTAGCCATTACCGGTACTACCCACATAGCATACCAGTATTAGTAACTCGCACCGCCCCATCACACTCCTTTGCTCCCCCTCCAAAGTCATGGAATGCCTAGTATTACAACTAATTACACCTGACCTACCCCTAGCTCCAACACAACATGGCTTTAGGCCACTGCACTCCACAAACACTCTTCTCACAGACCTTACACAAAGAGCTTTTGACGGCATCAACTCAGCTAGACCACCACACAGATCACTATTAGCCACACTCGACATTAGTAAAGCCTTCGATGCCATCCCCCGCCACAACCTAACAAACAAAATCTACAACACAAACATGCACAACAACACAAAAAGGTGGCTGGCCAACTTCCTAGCAGGCAGATGTGCACACGTATCTTTTGCCGGTCAGTCATCTAAAATCAGAAACTTTCCAAACGGAGTTCCACACTTAGGATCCATCCTATCGCCCGCACTCTTCAATCTGTACATGCACGATATAACTACACCCAATACGCCCCAAATAAACTTAGCTTCCTATGTAGATGACATAACACTCACATGCACACACCATGACCCAAAAAGAGCAACAGATCTCCTTCAACCCTATTTCAACACACTACATGGCTGGTGCACTACAAACAGACTTAATCTAGCCCCAGCCAAATCCACCGCAACCCTGCTCACAAGCTGGACAGGAGAACACGAATACATCCCTCAACTCACCATAAACAACACACCCCTAACACATACACACACACCCAAAATCCTAGGAGTAACATATGATACTCATATGACATTCAAACAGCACACCACAACATTAAAAAGAAACTGACACCCAGACTTAACGCCTCAGGTCACTTGCTCACACAAATTTGGACACAACAAAGAAACTACGGTATCCCCACAGTATATAAACAATACATAAGATCAGTGATGGAACGCAAGCCCAGCCTGGGCTTCTAACCTAGCCGAAACACATCAAAGACCTTACAGACTATTCAAAACAAAGCCCTGAAGATCATTACAGGCTGCACCCACAGATCACCTACATCAAGAAACCAAAATCCTCAAAGTCAAGACCATCTGGACATGAGAGGCACTCAATTCCTGGCAGCAGCCTCCACGAACCAAGACCACCCACTAAACTACATGGCAACACACCCACAGACACCAAGAAATATCAAAACAACACCCAGCACACGGTATCACACACAATTATTGTCCTCTCTCCCTCCCTGCCCACCCCGAACCAACTTCCAGAAGCACATCCATACTCATATCTCTCGCCGATCCATCCACTCACTCACAGACAACACGCAGCTGCATGCACGACCTCCCGAAATCCATCCTTCCGAATCCTCCCTTCCTCGCGAGGACAGAGTCCACCTGGCCAGGCGGAGATGCGGACACCATCCAGCTCTCCTGAGCTATCAGAAGAGACTGGATTACTCCGTTGTCGACGCCTGCCCGGGATGTAACACAGCACCCCATACCATTAACCCTTTATTAGCGGCTCACCACTTAAGTCGTATTTAATAAAGCTGGACTATGTGGCGGCGCTCGACATAACTCGAGTGGCAATTTCAGCACGTAATGTGGCTGAGAGAGAGAGACAAGTGGTGGCAGGAGACTAGCGAGCGTATGACTGCTCCAGACAACCGCGGCGAACCTACTGACACAAATCTCAGCTCCCTCCTCCCTCTCTCACTCGCTACATACTCAATTATGTACCGAAAGTACCGAATTACCTGCTTTTTGCACTCGCGTTGCACGGTTATTGCAAGAAAACTATCCATCATACAAGGATCGTTATGGTGTCATTCGAAAGCTCTGTTTATGCCCTTTCAGGGATAGATACTTGTTTTACGTTCTGGGTCTTATTTAGGCATGAAAATGATCACGTAAACAGCCCTATTTTGGCTAAAAACACCCCGCTGGGCGGTACACATAAATAAACCGCATAGGCCGCTCGTAAGGTGTTAAACACATCATAGAAGACTGCATTTCACACAACCACTTACGCCAACAACACAATCTATACTCAATGAGAGCTCTGTGGGAAAGCCCGATCGTGGCCATGGCCTTTCTCAGGGACTCGGGGCTGTTCGGCCAGGCAGCTTAGGGAACAACAACAACAACAACTTTCAGAGGTTTAAAGCTTAAATTTCTCATACTGGTATTACAATATTAATACCTACTATTGAAGCTTTCATGCAATTATAATACGATTAAGCGACATTCAAAATCTTCAAGTACAGAAACATTAAAATATTTCTGAGGGAACCATTAAACTCTATAGACTATAAAATCAACCTACCATAGGTGCTCATTAATATTGTAGAATTTAATAATTTACATAATTCAACACCGGTACCTCTCTATGAGCCTACAGAAGAGTTGGAGCTTCTACTACTCATACTACAATATAAATAATCTTCAGATAATTCTTATCAACGATATGTAATTGCAAAACAACATTCAAAATCTTCCGAGTGTTCATCTAGTACCGTACTGAAACACTAAACAATTTCTGAGAATTTATCAAGTACTGTACTGTATTACTTGATTCTACATATTTTAAGGGTTCAACTAGGCTATTAGTGCAACATTGAAAAGTATAAACATGAAGCAAGAGACACCAGCACCACCTAGGGATAACGAAGAGACGGTTGTAATACGTATCATTCAGGATCCGAAACAAGTGCTACACAAATTACGACCAACGGTGAATTTGACATTGCCACAACAGATGACTCCGGGATAAGCGGGGACCGAATACATCACACGAAGGATACTGGCAACCCCATGAATTTTGAGACAAATAGCCACGGGAGCAGCGGAGCCCCAAGAAAAAGCATAAAGCACAATGATGATCATGAAGAAGCTAAGACGGTCAACCAAGAGCAAAGTGGGGATACTGAAAAATGCAAGAAGAGCAATGACGTACCTGATCAGCCAAAGCAAGTCATCATTTGTACGAAGCTCGACCCTGGCATGGAAACGGCTGCACCATGTGACCAAAACCAACAACGTCGTGAATCCCAAAAGCCAATTCTCAAAAATTCAGAGATCAAAAAGGAAAATTGGAGGATGAACGAAGATCCACAAATGGCAGTGGACAATGACCACAGGAGCCGCAGGGAATTTCAGAAGGTACAGTTTGCACAGATTGCAGAAATCGAGGAAACGGGCCCAAGGGATCTCGGCATGCGGAGGAAGAGCGAACGGGAGATTCAGCTGGATAACCTGCCAACCCAGTCCAGAAGACAGTCGCGCGTCAGCATTTTCCTCACTTCGAAATTCACCTTTGCTACACAGGTATTTTGATAATACAGTAAACCCTCGCTCTTTCGTACTTCACTCTTTCGGAATTCCAAGGCTTTCGGACAAGCATTTCAATTCGAACTCATGGTTCAGCCTTTCGGATTTGTCCGAAAGGCTGAAAAAATACCTCCATCCTTTTCGGACTACACTTTCGGACTACATTTAATTTCGGACTCATGCTTCAGCCTTTCGGATTTGTCCGAAAGGCTGAGAAAAATGTAATCGCATTCGGACCAAAGAGCCGAGTTTCGGACTTGTCTGGTTAGGTGAATGTGTATTCGGACTTATAAACTTCGGACATTATTTCAGCCTTTCGGATTTGTCTGAAAGGCTGAAGTGTGAGTTCGGACTCGGCCCTTTCGGACTTTTGACACTTTCGGACAGGGGTCTCCCCCAATTAGTCCAAAAGAGTGAGGGTCTACTGTAGGTATTCAGTAAGACTTTCATGGCTTTATTACACGCAATTTTCGATAAAACTGGTTTGAGCTTTTCTTAAAACCGAGAGGACCCGAGTTCAATTCCCGGGCAGGACAAGAAAAATTCGCAAATCTACTAACATTGGATGCCTCTGTTCACCTATATAGCAGCAAATAAGAGGGGAATTAGCGGACATTTGTGACGTCCCAAAAGGGTTAATAAACTGTGGTAAACTGTTGTGTACTAGTGAACTCCTCTGGATTTACTGGTACCGGTACTTGAAAAAAAAAGACATGAGTTTTGAGGTTTTAAGACGTTCGTTCCCACAGTTTGGCGATTTTGAGACCCTTCGCCTCATTTTGTTTTCTATATGAAGACCTTTCGTGCCCTCTAGGCGTCGATTTTTTCCTGGCGAGAGATATTGGGCTTATGTCTCGATTAATGCCTTTCATTGATATAATTTAGTTGAAAACGCTTATCATGAAGGTGTTTACTGCCGTGGAGAAACAGGCAATCGACGCTAGACTGTATTAATAGGAAAAGCCATAAATAAGTAAAATATGTGACTACCCAACTATAATATAACAAATGTGCAGTGGAAGTACGGTACTCATTACACTACATGTGTAGTGGATGTGTGGGGAGGTGTGGTGGAGTGGTCTTGCCACTGGCCTGGTAATCCAAAGGTCCCGGGTTCAAATCCTGATGTATCAATGGGAAGATATTATTGGGATGGAATTTGTGCTGTACCTGGTATCAGTGCATTACCACAAGCCCACCGAAACGTCAATAAAATACCCTCATTGTTCCCTGATTAAATAGCACTGTATGAATATTCCCATATTCAAAATATGCTATAGGGGTGCAATGCCTGGTGAGTTATCTGCTCAACAGGTGGCGTTGTGTGTGTGTAAGTGTGAGAGTCCGAGTGTAGGGGGTGAGACTGTGAAGCACGGGAACGAGGTGGCTTCAGAGATGGGGTCGTTTCGGGCCATGAGTGAGCACCGTGCCTCATGTGAAGGCAAGATGGCAGGTGCTTGTGGTACTCTACGTGCTTCACATGTCTCACTCCCTAGACTGGAACAAGACCTCACAGGCTTCACTGTTCATTGTAAAGCGGTGAATGTTAAGGCTCTCAGCCTATGCCCGAGAGGAAGTAAGTTGGAATATAGAGAAAAAATAAAAAAAAAAATTTGGTCATGGGCTTGTCTATCAGAGTGAGAACTGAGCGATCTCTGCCATACCCATAGCTTACTCTGACTGTTCCTTTTACAGTACTTATATATTTTCTAGATCTCAAGTGACGGCGTCTCTTCCGTGGTTTGACCTCCCAATCTACCAAGATTGGAAGCCAAAGCGTCACATTTTTCCTTTGCCCCTCAACTTTCTCTTCATAATTGCTGAGGGACACAGGGCCCTGGGTAGGGATTGATTTTCCGGGCGTTTCCGCACCCTCCTCAGCTCCCCGCCATGGAGTGGCTTCGGTCACCCAGGCTTTATTGTGGTAGGCAGGGAGGGTTCTGTGGGGGCGCTCGGTTATGGCCTTGGCCTTGCTCGGGGCCTTGGGGCTGTTCGGCCAGGCAGTCTGGGGAGCAACAACAACTTTACATTTTATGTGAAAATACGAACGATGTAGAATTACTGCCGAATCAGGCTACTGTTTCTTTTCTTGATTTTTTTCTATGTGAGTGAGGGAGAAAAAAAAGGAAGAACTGCCTGTGGCGAGTGCCTTCCCCAGGATTTGAAACAGTGACTGGGTCAAAATCAAGGGACGTTCGAGCCAAAATGCCTCAACACACGGAGTTTGAAGCAATTTAAGTCATAGGAAGAGGGAAAGACTGATTCTGAGAGAGTTCCAGAGCTCAGCAGTTGAATAGAGAAAGATTGAGAATAACTTTTCATTCTTGGGTTAGAGAGTTGCACAGAGTAGGGGTGGGATTGTATTGCAAGACAGGTGCTTCGTGCTCAACGAAGAGAGCTCTAAGGAATACTGATTATTGTAATAGGCTTTAGCGGTAGAATAATGAGAGAGATGCAACATTACGGCGAAGAGAGAGAGACTGCAGAGAATTGGTGAGTGGACAGGAGTTAATGAGACAGAAGGCTTTCTTTTCTACATTGTCTATAAGTGCTGTGCGAAAGGATCCTCCCCACACGTGTGAACAATACTCGATACATGGACGCACTGTGCTCCTGTACAGAGCAAGAAGCTGTGCAGGGGTAAAGAACCCCCAGAAGCGGTTGAGCAAACCCAGCTTCTGGGAAGCTGTTTTAGCAAGAGTGGTAATATGATCTTTCCAAGAGAGATCAGAAGAAAAAGGGACACCGAGAATATTAAGAAAAGATGAAGGGTATATTTGTATGTTGTTGAAGAGTACGGTATGTCATAGTTTTCTGGAAGGGGGCGACGAGTAGATAGATGGAGAAATTGAGTTTTGGAAGCCTTGAAAGTAACAAGGTTTTCTCTGCCCCAATTAGAGATAGTAGAGAGATCAGAAGATAGGTGCTTTATGGCCTCCTTCCATGAGTTTTGGAGTTCCTGCTGTGAGTGATGTTGTGGGAGGCTAGTTGAATAGTGTAATGTAGAATTTTAGACACCATGCTCATTAAAGCAGGTATCACACTAGCATTTTTTCGGGTCCATTCGAGAATCACTAGCTGTTATAGCAGTAAAATTGATTTGCGAATGGCTCAACGACAAAAAATAAGTTTGAAAAATTAACCATTGTTGTCCCGACAGGCCCTGGCATCGCTGATAATGGTTCACATCCAACTGGCATCTGGTCTGGCATTTGGGTTTTCTGGCGCCACCATACCCATGCTTACTACCGATCCTGGCGCCACAGTGTTTCTCCACCCCTACCAAGTGCCTCTCTTTGGTAAGGCAGTTTATAAGAGGGAGTGGGGGGGGGGGATGCTTGTTTTTTTTTTCCTGGACCTCCTTCTCCCTCATGTTTAGCCCTAATAGTTTTTGAGGATATTGCAATTTACTGTCAGCCTGAAATAAACAGACTATAGTAGTGCCCTTGTATTGAGTATTGTTCACATGTGTGGGGAGGTTCCTCCCACACCGCTCTCCTAGACAAAGTTGAAAGGAAGGCCTTTCGTATCATTAACTCCCGTCCACTCACCAACTCTCTGCAATCTCTCTCTCTCCGCCGCAATGTTGCATCTCTCTCGCTATTCTATCGCTACTATAATAATCAGTGTTCCTCAGAGCTATCCCAGTGCATACCACCTCCTTTACGTAGGGCACGTGGTACCCGTCTTGCAACTCAATCCCACCCCTACTCTGTGCAACTCTCCAAAGAAACGTTACTCTCAAACTTTCTTCTACTCAACAGCTGAGCTCTGGAACTCTCTCCCAGAATCAGTCTTTCCCTCTTCCTATGACTTAAATTGCTTCAAACTCCGTGTGTCCAGGCATTTTGGCTCGAACGTCCCTTGATTTTGGCCCTGTCACTCTTTCAACTATGGGGGAGGCACTCGCTATAGGCAGTTATGCCTTTTGCCTCCCTCAATCACATAGAAAAAAAAAAAAAAAAAAAAAAAGTGCATCAGGGTTTTTTCCATTATCAAAATGTACAGTACGGTATATATTGAAAAGAAAAGTACCATAGGCCTACCAATACTGTACTTAAAAATTGGTCATACCATAGTCCATGCTCGACCATCTTAACTGCATATCTACAGAAGGCATCTTTCTCTATCATACCAATTAGTCTTGGGTTACCTCATTTGGGAAAGACATTTTTAGCCAATTTTGCAATGTTGCCAAGTAAAATAAGACCCTAGAAAGTGTGTGTATAAACCTCAAATGCATATAATCAAACTACATGGCCCAATATCAAAAATGGGTACCGGTACGAACTTTTGATTCCGAATCTATATTTTTCAGTTCACAGTTGCAGACATTATGTCCGATCATGTTTACTTGCAGGTAGAAACTAGGCATCAATGTATATATTTATCTTGAAGGGGGGTCTTGGGGGTGTTTTTTAAAGCTTGATAAAGGTCTAGGGAGGAAACTAAAAAAAAAAAAATAATAAAATCAATGTACAGTATACTAATTTACAAACAGAAACAAATACAAAAACCCAGTCAGATAAAACTGACCCAATATGTTTTGACCCACAGGAAGCATGGTATACCTCGGAGCTGCTGCAGGAATTTCCTTCACTGAACCACTACTGAGCAGCCTCGGTCAACGAAACCTACTCATCGGACTGCGTAGCTCATCGTATACTTCGCTCCGTTCAAATGGCTCTTACTTTTGGCCTTTTTCATCCTGGGCATTACTTCGGCTCTCATGTTTCCCGCAACACTGACGTACATGATGGACATAATTATCGCAAGATGACGGCCGAGGGAGACACTTTGGGATAATGCATCTGGCCACTCATTCCGGAGTCATCTTGCCCATCCTGGTGGGAAGTTCCGGCATCGACTTGCAGATATTGTCCCTGTCCTGCTTTGGTGTAACCATCCTCTGCTTCCCGAAGCGCACAGTTCTCTTATATTCTTCAGGGGAGGCCATCTTTACCCGCAGATCGAATTACTTTCTATGATTCATGAAGCTGATAACAACCCTGTTACCGGCCCATATCAACAACTCAAATTACTGTTCAAGCCTCAGTATGTGCGAATGTTTGGTCTGCTGGTGTTATCGACGGTACTTTTGGGTTTCAGCGGTGGGTATACAACCACAGCCTATTTAGTACCCATTCTTCAGGACACACACACAAGCTTGTCTCCTTATTTGTGTGCGATAATGGTGGCAGTGATGGGCCTTCTGGGCATTGTTCTTTTCTTATCTCTGATGGACCGCACAGGCAGGAAGCCCTTGTTATTTGTCTCCCTGACATCGGCCGCCATTACCACGGGAGCATATGGACTCTCTAATACGCTTCTCGAGGATCGCAAACTTGGCGGATATCTCATGGATGCCCTTTTTAACTATTCTAATATTTTCCACCATGATCCACATGGGAGAATCTGTGTTCTTCACCACATACAAAGAACTTCTACCCACCGCTGGCAGGCCCATAGGCACACAACTTCAAGAGGAAATAGGTGGGGAAGATGGTGAATGTAGGTGACGAGGGGGCTGAGGGGGGAGGGGTGATAAAGGCGGGAGTGACGAATCGGAGGGAGAGCCGGATTTTCCCGGTTTCATGACAACATGGACGACTGAGGACACAGGAAAATTTTGCTTCATGCTGTTGAACAAAATCAAGAACTTGGAGGACCGAGTGACCGGCTTGGAGATAGTTAAGAAGGAAATTGTTACAGAGAATGGTGAGTTGAAGAACAGGTTGGAGTTAGTGGAGAGAGAAAAGGCAGTGATAATGACTAGGCTAGACACCAGTATCTCTGAAGGTAAAAATGCTTGGGGCATGACTAGAGACCAAGTGGTAAAAGATTTAGACAGTGTAAGGAAGGCACACAGTGACAAATTCAGGAAGATATTGGATGAACAGAAACAGCAAGATGTTAGGATAAAGGACCAGGTAAAAAGTATGGTTAAGCAAGGCATCCACGAAAACTCTCAGGCCATCCAGGAAGAAAGTCGTAGGGCTAACTGCCTCATAATATCAGGGGTGGAAGAAAAGGAGGAACTAGACTGGACAAAACGAAAAGAACAGGATGAAGGTCGCATTAACAAGATTCTGGAATCTATTAAAGATGAGGAGGACACCTGGAAGGAGGAAATATTAGACATGTTTAGGCTGGGAAAATATACAAAGGAATACAATAGACTGGTAAAAATCGAATTTAAGTCAAGAAGGACATGTGATGAAATCATGGCAGTAGCGGCTAGGCTAAAAGGGTTAGAGGGTAAGGACAAAATCTACATCAGGCGAGACTTACCAGAAGAAGAGAGAAAGAAGGAGGCTGAACTAAGGAAAAACCGCCAAGGAGGAAAATAGCAAGAGGACAGAACAAGAAAAGAATAAGTTATTTTACGGAGTAAGAAAGGGGAAGATTATGAAACTTTCGGTAAAAAGAAACTAAAAGTAAAAGAGGGTAGGGAACAGACCGCCGCAGATAAGGGGCTTGGAGCAGGTAATGGGGGACTAGAAAGTATAACGATTCTATATAGCAATGTCGATGGGCTAATCTCTAAGAAACTAGAACTAACAGACTTACTCAATACTAAGAAACCAGAAATAGTACAGTATGTCTCACTGAGACAAAACTAAGAGAAGACCTCGATATAAATTTGCTAGGATGGTCTGAATACAGGATTTGGAGGAGGGACAGAAAATTTCGACATGGAGGTAGAGTGTGCATCCTTACTAGGAAAGATTTGATTGTGTCTGAGATAAAACTAGTAACTTCAACAGCAGAAGTTTTAGCAATAGAGATTGGTGGAAACGAAAAAATAGTGGTGATAGTAGCGTATGTACCTCCCAAGATGAAGACATGGGGTAAGGAGGAGCATAGCCTAATGCGTAAGGAAACAATTAGTGTGCTAGGAAATATCTTGGCTTCAAAGGATGAAATAGTCATGTGTGGGGACTTTAACTGCAAGGAAGTGAATTGGGAAGATCTTGAAGCCGGAGCAGGAGAGGAAAGTTGGGGCTATGAATTTTTAAGTATGGCCATGGAAAATTCTATATACCAACATGTAAAAGAGTCAACAAGAGTAAGGGGAAGTGATCAACCAGCTAGATTGGACCTTCTATTCACAAGAAGGGAGGAGGAGGTTCAAAGTATTCAGTACCTATGCCCACTAGGAAAAAGCGACCATGCAGTTCTAGACATAGACTTACTATTGAAGTATAATCTACCCAAGGGAAGGGAAAAGCACAAGGAAAATCACTGGATGTATTCCAGAACCGATTTCGAAGGACTACGGGATTTTTTCAAGTCACAAAATTGGGATCAGGTGTTATCTGAAAGTGAGGTAGACAAAAAACTCAAGGCATTCATGAAGATCTATGATACTGGTATAAAAACTTTTGTCCCTAAGTACATTAATAAAAGGAAAAAAAGTAATCGCAAAGTATGGTTTAACCGCGAATGTAGGCAAGCACAGGAAGCAAAAAACAAAGCCTGGAAAAAGATGAGAAACTGGGATTCGGAAGATAACAGGCAAAAGTATAAAGAGGAGAGAAACAAATACACAGAAATGAGGAGGAGGTCAGAGGCAAACCATGAGAAAGGGATAGTGGAGAACTATGAAAAGAATCCAAAAAAAAAAATCAAGTTTGTAAACGGCAAAAGGAAGATAAAAACCACGATCGTAAAGATTAAAAGTGGAAACAGAATCATAGAAGAGGATACAGAGATTGCGGAAGAACTGAATCAAAATTTTGCATCAGTATTTACAAAAGGAGAATTCATTGCACCAGAAACCAATGAGATAGGTACAGAGGAAATGCTGGCAGTCACATTTAACAGACCAGAGCTCATAGACAAAATGAGTAAGGTGGATCCAAACAAAGCCGCTGGACCGGACGGAGTATCAGGCTGGATTATTAAAGAAAATGCTAAGGAACTGAGTATACCGTTATATGACATAATGACCAAATCATTGGACACAGGGATAGTACCTACAGAATGGAAAAGAGCAAACATTATTCCTATATTTAAGGGAGGAAGCAGAGATAAACCACTGAACTATAGACCTGTATCACTATTGAGCATCCTCATGAAGATTCTGGAAGGATTAATAAGGGACAAATGGGTGAACTACCTGGAATCCAAAAGATTAATTACTGACCGACAATTTGGATTCAGAGGAGGCAGATCATGTGTAAGCAACTTGTTGAGTTTTTACTCTAGAGTAATAGACACAGTGGACAAGAGGGAAGGATGGGTAGACTGTGCCTACCTAGACTTTAAAAAGGCATTTGACAAAGTTCCACACAAGAGATTGCTGTGGAAATTAAAACATGAGGGAAAAGTAGGAGACAAACTGCTGAAATGGATGGAGAGCTACCTTAGCGGAAGACAGATGAGAACAACAGTAAGGGGGAAATCGTCAAACTGGACTCAAATTACGAGTGGGGTACCACAAGGATCTGTCCTAGCCCCAATCATGTTTCTAATATTTGTAAATGACTTACCTGAGGGACTAACAAGCTACATGAGCATGTTTGCGGACGATGCTAAGCTGCTTAAAAACGATCAGAACCCAGGAGGATTGCCTTGAGCTCCAAGCAGATTTGCAAAAGATCCATGAATGGAGCATCAAATGGAATATGGAGGTCAATGCAGGGAAATGTAAGACTCTAGAAATGGGTAAAAGCAAGTACAGACCTAGAAAAGATTATAAACTAGGAAACGAAGTGATTCCCAAAGCAGAAAAAGAAAAAGACATGGGGATAGAATTTAAGGATAACATGTCTACAGAAAGCCACGTAAATAAGATAGTGAGAGAATCACTAGCACTATTGGCAAATATCAGGATGTCTTTCAATTATCTTAATGAAAACACCATGAAACAAATAATAACGGCAATAATAAGACCCAGGATGGAATATGCATCTGTAGTGTGGTCCCCTCACATGAAGAAACATATCCACAAAATTGAGAGGGTACAGAGAGCAGCTACGAGGATGATCCCAGGTTTGGAAAATTTGGAGTACCAAGAGAGGCTCGAGAGATTGAATCTACCTACACTGGAACAGAGAAGGAAACGAGGACAGCAAATTCAGATATATAAATGTGTTAGAGATATTGACAAAATCGACCAAGAAAACTTCATAGAGAGGGATGGAGGTGAGAGAACAAGAGGTCACAGCTACAAACTAAAAGTGCTTAATAGTAAATCTGATCTGAAAAGTAAAAGATTTCCTACCAACTCGATTAGTGGGTGGAACAAATTGCCATATATACGGAGTAGAGGGCAAGTTGCTGAAAGCAGTGAAGAGCATGTATGAGGGTGCAAAGGCGGCAGTACGTGTGGAGAGTGAGCAGAGCGAGTTCTTTGACCTGAATGTTGGTTTGAAACAGGGGTGTGTGATGTCCCCGTGGTTGTTTACTGTATATATGGATGGAGTTATGAAAGAAATACTATCAAGAGCAGTGGATGTTGGTGTATCGCTGAAAAGGGAGGGAATTGAGTGGAAGCTACCTATACTGCTGTTTGCGGATGATACAGTTCTGATGAGTGATAATGAATGGGAGTTGCAGGGTCTGGTAAATGAGTTTGGAACAGTGTGCGAAAAACGGAATTTGAAGGTAAATACGGGGAAGAGCAAGGTTATGGTCTTCGAAAGGGGTGAAGTCACAGAGTGTGAGGTGAAGCTGAACGGTCAGGCTATGGAGATCGTCAACTCTTTTAAGTATCTGGGCAGTGTGTTGAGTAAAGATGGGACTATGGATGAAGAGGTGCGGGAGAGGTACAACAGGGGAAGAGGGTTGTAGGAACGCTAAAAGCAGCAACAAGAAATAGGGTGGTCAGTATGGAAGTGAAGAAGTCCTTGCATGACAGTGTGGTAATCCCGACACTGACTTACGGAAGCGAAGCATGGACGTTGGTTGAGAGACTCAGACCAAGAGTGAGAGCAGTGGAAATGAATTACTTAAGGAGTGCGTGCGGAGTTACATGGAGGGATAGACAGACTAATGAGGAAGTAAGAAGGAGGTGTGGTGTGGAGGTAGATGTGCTGGAAAGTGTGAAAAGGAACAACTTGAGATGGTTCGGCCATATGGAACGTATGGAAAGCGAGATAATGACTAAGAGGGTGTACGAGAGCGAGGTGGAGGGTCAGAGGGGGAGAGGTAGACCGAATATGAGGTGGAAGGATGGAGTGAGGAACTACATGAACGAAGGCGGTGCTGGTTGGGGGGGAGGGGCGTCGACTGACTGGGGACAGAGGTGCATGGGGGCGGTTCGTTCGTGGTCACCCCTTCGGGGATCACGGCGTCAGGCAATAGATAGATAGATAGAACAAATTGCCAGCCGAAGTAGTGTCTGCACCATCAGTGCATAGTTTCAAAGCACGGTATGACAAACATATCTTAGGAGGCGGGAATTAACGAGCATGCTCACTCCCGCAAATACAACTAGTGTAAGTACAACTAGTGTAAGTACAAGTCCTCAACACACTCCTGTATCTAGCGGCCGGCGTGGCTTGTTGGGAGCTACTCCCTCATATCACAGGTTCTGGTCCAACATAACGTGTTCTATGTCTTCTTCGCTCTGGGTTGTGCTCTAGTGGCTATAGTGACTTGCCTCTTGTTACCAGAGTCTAAGAATTTCCATTTGAACCCCCCTGTTCCACTTGAAGAGGAGGTTATCCCACAGAATGGCCACTCAAACCCAGCTATTGAATCAACACATTTGTGAATACAGTATAATACAATTTTATGCATTACAGTTTAACCCTCCAGCCCCGGGGGCTATAGCTTACGACTGTGCTCCGGTACCGGGTGTTTTGACGATCTTTGGCCTATGTTAACTACTCTGTAAGTCAATGAATATGTCATGTAATGTTGTGAATAAAAAAGAATAATGTTCCACAAACCTTCCTCTGTCGAATGGCGTTGAGTAGAGGTCTCTAGCCCCTCTGGTTGCATAATGGTGAGCGCGGGAAGACGAGTGCTTTTCGGCGGCAAATTCTTCCCGCGTTCGGACGCGTCGCCTCGGCCATGGCTACGACGCACCTAGCCGCTCGCCGCGCCAAAGTATTTATCTCCCTTAGACGATTTTAGTGTTTGATATTGAGAATGTGATGTTTATTTGATATTTTCTAGTTATTTTGAGGCCAATTATATAAAATATGTTTATTAGGGTATCACTGTCACTGATATTGCTAATTTTCACTCGATACCGTACATTTTATTAGTAATTGAGGTAGCTTATTGTTGTATTAGGCACTGATTATTCGTTATCACAGGTGTTTATTATACTTTGGCCATCAAATATTAGGTCTTGTGTCACTTTCACTTTGACAAATATGCTTTAGAGTGTCACTGTCACTGATAATGCTCATTTTCACTCGATACCGTACATTTTATTAGTAATTGAGGTAGGTTATTGTTGTATTAGGCACTGATTATTCGTTATCACAGGTGTTTATTATACTTTGGCCATCAAATATTAGGTCTTGTGTCACTTTCACTTTGACAAATATGCTTTAGAGAGTGTCACTGTCACTGATAATGCTCATTTTCACTCGATACCGTACATTTTATTAGTAATTGAGGTAGGTTATTGTTGTATTAGGCACTGATTATTCGTTATCACAGGTGTTTATTATACTTTGGCCATCAAATATTAGGTCTTGTGTCACTTTCACTTTGACAAATATGCTTTAGAGAGTGTCACTGTCACTGATAATGCTCATTTTCACTCGATACCGTACATTTTATTAGTAATTGAGGTAGGTTATTGTTGTATTAGGCACTGATTATTCGTTATCACAGGTGTTTATCATACTTTGGCCATCAAATATTAGGTCTTGTGTCACTTTCACTTAGTTATATGATTTGTAAACGTTTTATATACAATTTATTGTGTCTTTTTTCACTGATTTATATATTTCTATAGGTTCTAATCATATGAATGTCACTTGGTATATACATATGTCACTTTCACATATTATTATGGTGTAATTGTATTTGTATCAATGTTCTCATAATACATGACTTTTGTATTACAATACATTGGTTTTCTTCCACTTTTTGCCTATATATAATTATAGTGTACATATTGTCACTTTATTTGGCAATTTCAGTATGATTATTAGAACTCCAGCTTGGAGTGGTAATCAAAGAAGCAATCTACAGCACAGAGTGCCACCTTGCACTCCACACACTCCAGGGTTGACTTTTTACCTGACCTCGGCTTCACCCTGCTGTTGTAGCAGACATGGCACCGCTTCTGCTGTGTTCTTCCTGATTCATTCTGAGGCAGGGAACCAAGCCTGTGCCTAGTCAAGTATTGAGCAGACTGCAAGCGGTCAATAACGGCGGGCCCAGGATGTGCCACTGCCCTCTGTGGCATAGCATACTTCTCCAGGAGCTCCGTCAACACCTGCTTTTGGAACCTCCGCAGGCTATTGAACTTCATGGGTGTGTTCACATTCCGAAGCTTGTATATGTTGTAGGCATTCAGAACTGACATGTCCACCATATGCAGAAAGAACTTTTTGTACCATCTGCACGAGGTACGCAGGCAGTCAATGAAGCCTATCTGCATGTCGGACTTGTCCACCAGCCTCATGTTGATGTTGTAGTCCAGGACAGCATCGGGCTTGGTCACCCTGGCCTGGGTGCGGCGATCCACCTTGCCAGTCTCCACCATTTCCCCCTTGTGGATGGTGGTCAGGAGGTTGACCTTCCGCTGGTCGTGCCAGTGGATAGCCAGAATGGGCCCCGACTTCTTCTTGAACACATCACCTTTTTTGGTCTTTGGAGGGAAAGGTGGCATGCCCTTCCTTTTCCCTCGTACTGTGCCTACAGTCCCCGTCTTGCGCTCATGCAGGTACTGTGAGAGAGTGGGGGACGTGTAATAATTGTCCGTGTAGAGGACGTGATTCTTATGAAATTAGCGGTCCATCATGGCTTGCACCACTGCTCCGCCAAAGCCAATGAGGGGGTCCACAAGCAAGTCCCCTTCCTTCCCGCTGTAGACCAGGAAGTCCAGGACATAGCCAGTTTGGCAGTCGCACAGCACAAAGAATTTTATGCCAAAGCGATGTCTTTTTGAGGGGATGTACTGCCGGAAGCTGAGTTTTCCCCGGAACAGCACAAGAGACTCGTCAATGACGACCTAGCGGAAGGGCTTGAAGTAGGAGGTGAAGCGTTCTCGCATCATCTCATACAACGTCCTAATCTTCCACAGCTTGTCTGGGAGGTGGACGTCAAGGTTGGTGACAAGATGGAGCGCTGCGAGGATATCAAGGTACCGGTCGCGAGACATATATTTCCCGAAGGCAGGGGTGGATATCAGATCATTGGTGATCCAATAGTCAGGCAACCTATGCTTCTTGACATGAGGCATTAGCATGGTGAGTGCCAGGAACACCATGAACTCTTTATGAGTCACTGGGGTCCACTGCCTCATGTGGCCCTTGGTCACCTTTCCCAAAAAGTGGACCTGGAATTGGTGCTGCTTATTTGTCTCTTTGACAACATAGCCTACCACCTCCTCATCAAAGAAGGCCTCAAACAGTTCGTGTGGTGGAGCATTGGGGCCTGCAGGAAAATTGGGGGTAACGCCTGAACCCTCCAGTACCTCATCAAAAGCTGGCACATCAGGGTTGTATGCATCCTCATCAACTACGTCTTGCCACTGAAAAACGTAGAATGGGTCTTGTCTACGCTGACGAGGAGCTCCAGCTGGTGGCCCAGCACGCCCACGGCCAACTCGGGAGGCGCGCACCCTAGGGCGGCGAGGGCGGCGGCCAGGGCGGTGGGCAGCACGACGGGCAGCACGACGCCGGGCCAAGCGGATGGGTCGAGGGTCGTCGATGTCCATATAGTCATCGTCAGAGTGGTCATCTTGCCCTGACGGTGGACCTATGTAATCATGGCCAGAGTCTTGAGAGAGGTGCCCTTCATCATCAGTGGCCCCCACATAATCTGGCGGGGAACCAGTGATGCGTGGGCGGCGTGCGGGTGGGCGAGGTGGGGAAGGAGTGGCAGGTGAGGCTGTGTCCCCCCGAGGTCCCGGGCTCCTTGGCCTGCGACGAGTGACAGAAAGCAATGTTTCACTGTCACTAGGGCCAGGTATTGGTGATGCGAGCTCAAAGACTTCTTCAGGAAGACATGTTGAAGGCGGGAGAGGTGGGGAGGACCGTGGGGAAAGTTGCGGGGACGTATGGCTGGGGCCGGCCGGGGTGGACGCCGCGGGAGCCTCGAACAAAACTCTCTTACTTTTCTTAATTTTCTTGGTATATTTCCTACCTCTCCCCTTTTCGGCAGCAGTATGTCTCCTGTCGGGGGACCTAGGAGGCAAATAGGCCGAAAGTGTGGGGTCCTCAACCCTTGGCAATGGTGGGGGTGGTGGGGAAGAATGCGGGGCATCCGGGTCATCTTGGGTGGCGTGGGTAGATAAGGGAGACAATGGCGGACGAGAAGGGTCACCACGCTGACCCTCACTCACAGCCTCATCCTCACCAAGTAGTTTTGCTTGTTCCCTAGCTGCCGCGGCCGCCTTCTCAAGTATTTTCTGCTTATACAAATGTAGCTTGAAAGGCGATTTACCTGGGGAAGGGCTTGGCGTCGTGTCACTTAAGCGAAATTTGGTGAGTGACCTTGAACTCTCCCACTCGCTCACTCTCTCAAGTTCACTGTCTTTAGGTAAACCAGCTTCCTCAACAACTGGTACATCACCTTCATCACTCTCATCACTGTCATGTTCTCTCGCAAATCCCAGGAATTGCTCTTCTTTATCACTCTCATGGCCATAATCACTCGACTTATAATTACTGGAGTCGTCACTGACTTCATCATCAACATTATGCTTGGCATCAGCTCGCTCATAAAGTCTCAATGTCGTCTCAATACCTCCGGGAGATAACACATTTAGGCGATGGCGTCGGGGTAAGGCGCGACGAACAAGCAAGGGCGTCGTAGGAAGCACGATATCGGACACAGCGGAATCACTATTTGGCGTACTGTCCATGATGGCGTCGGGGTAGATACTGTTGCTGTGGCGGAGTTTACGCCTGGTGGCGCCACCTACCGTCCCACGATACCGAAAATGTACGCGCGGCATTCGAAAGCACGCATGCAAGCAATGGGCGTTCAAGAGCCCTTCCGGGTTGCGCGGGCCGAGGTTGTTATGGGCGTTCAAGAGCCCATCCGGGTTGGAGGGGTTAAAGGGATAATGGCTGTTTATTTTGGTCTATATATTAATTTATGTTTTAGTTTTCTCACTAGACCTCCCTTAAACCCTCCAGCCCCGGCTATGTATTATATATATATTCCTCGAAAACCGGGTGTTTTGGCCGAAAAACGTCTAGGCTAGGCTACCGTATATTCGTTAATCAGACTGCTTCCCGCATTCCCGCGCATCCCCAAGCGTAGCTGTGTTATTTACCTGTAGAATGGCATTAAGTAGAGCTCTCTAAGTCAACTGGTTGAGCTGTGATGATTTCATTGGAGATAACTTTATGGCCAAAACAGCCACTTTACACCACTTTTCGATACTTAACAACAACATACAGGCACACACGAACAAGCGACGCTCTCCTTCTTGTGGCCGGAGATGCGGAGCGTCGGTCCAGCCGGCTGTTGTTTACATGCGTCGGACCGACGCCTCGCACACCAAGCTCACAGGCTTTGACGTCATGGGTGTTTAAGAGCCCTTCCGGGTAGCTCGTGTATGCTTTTTTATGGGCGTTCAAGAGCCCTTCCGGGAACAGAGGGTTAAACTTAGAAAAACACTCCCTAGACACCCCTTCAAGATACATTTGTACATTTTTTGGTAGAATTGTTATGCATTACAGTTTAACCCCTTCACTACTATGACGTAATTTTCATCATATTCTGGTTACCATTAAGACAATTTTCTTTAGTTTATTATCTACCTCCACGACTCAAATGGGTACCGGTTTATACGATCTCAATAAACCCTCTTAGTAACATACTGTGGGTCCTTCTTAAACTGCATAAAATCCTCTAACTTCAGCCAGAATCAAAGTAAAAAGGCGTCATGGAGCTGAAGGGGTTAAGGGGATAGTGCCTGTTTTTTTGGTCTACTGTATATATTCATTTATTTTTTAGTTTCCTTACTAGACCTCCCTCAAACTTAGAAAAACACTCCCTAGGCACCCCCTCTAGATAAATTTGTACATTTTTCGGTAGAATAATGTCCCACCTCCGGTTCCTCTTATAATTACAGGCTCGCTATCGCTCGCCAGGAAAAAATCAACACCTAAATGGCACGATAGGTCTTAAAACTGACAACGAAATGGAGCTAAATGTGTTCAAATCGCCAAACTAATGGGCCGAAAGTCTTAAAATCTCAAAACTAGTGGGGCTAAACATGAGGGAAAAGAAGGTCCAGAAAAACGGCCTCTCTCATGATAATATCTAAACTTTGTGCATACTAATATCATACCTATCAGTGCATTACCACAAAGCCCCCCCCCCAAAAAAACAAAAAACACTCATTGTTCCCAGATTAAATTACGGTTTTGACAACCCGTAAGGGAAGGAAGGAAAAACTACTATTTATTGGTGGCTCCTGGAGTCAATGACGTAAGTGCCTATGTTAATATGGCCTCGTTCCGGGCTCCTCTGAGCCCGGGTTAACCTGGATCACGGTGGTCGAGAACCAAGATCATCATAGGAGGTACCCCTTAATCATTCCGTCATTGGGTTGGAGCCACTGAAAAGTAGGAAATAAAAAGAAAAGGATTAGCACAGTTTGAACACCACGCCTACGCGTGATCACGGTCTACCTCTGTTTCCCATACACCTGCTAGTTGGCTGTTCCTCCCAGGAACCTTCTCTAATGTAATAATATAAAGTTGAGCATGTGTATGGGAAGGGGATGGTGGGAGGGCACTCTTCGTCATTGACTCCAGGAGCCACCAATAAATAGTAGTTTTTCCTTCCTTCCCTTACGGGTTGTCAAAACCGTAATTTATTGGTGGCTCCTTACGTCGATGACGTAAGTGCCTAGAATATCACGACCGGTGGAGGGACCTACATAAGCTTATCACGCTAAACCGCGAGAAACTATTAGGAAGACCAAAACGAAAACTGTGACATGTGTCTAAATATAAGAATTTGTTAGTAGTCTTGGCAAATCCAACGTCAAGGCTATTAACCTAATTGCAATGACGACTTGTCTATTTTGACTGCTATGTCGTCATTCCAACCGCGGTTAAAAAGAAAACGTCTAGAGTCTACTCCTTATCTTGCTCTAGGAGACGTTGTACATTAACCAAAACTACCACCGAAGGTGAAAAAAGTATAGAAGAGAAGAAAAAGGGGTTTACCTTAGTTACCGCTCAAGGCCCATCCCGTGTTCCGTCATGCGCCGATCCCTGTCGAACGTGCGCATGAGCGACCCTCTCTTGTTATCATTTTTTCACGCGTCGCCATTGTTGAGTCCGCTTTTGTTGTGCTCCTTCAATTCACCCTGTTTTAGGTTCGTTTCGGCTTTTCTGGCCTTCTTTTTGTTAGACAGATGTTACGTGATCTAGGACACACGTAAATGGGCTCCTCAGTGTGTTTAATGGAGACGCGTGTGGAAATAGCTACCGAAGGTACGGGGGCGCCTGGCGTTCCTCGTATGTGTTTTTCATTCCTTTCTCTTTTCATATTCTTTTTTCCTGTTAGTCTGGGCATAGTTTAGCTTATTTTAGCCTAGCTTGTTTCTCATTCAGGAATTGCTATGCCCTATGAGTTTTCATATTTTCATAGCCTAGGTGTACAGTTGGTTCACAATCTGAGATTTCGTGGTGGCGGTGCTGTTTGTAGGGTTTGTGTCGGCCGCATTATTAGCGTTATTCCCGAGTCCCCCCTTACGAGCCTTCACTGTGTCTCAAGGGCCTGGGCGCTTGGTGGTTCGTGATATCCAGGGGTACCCTACGGGGGCCTCTCCCTCACACCACAGGGTTTTTCGCCCCTGACACATTCTCTCCTCACGGCTAGGCCACCCTTTTTCTCGCCAGTTTCATTTACTGGTTTTGTGTTCCCTTACTGTTTTCACCTCCATCCTTTCATTCCCTTTTGCCCAATCCTGGGGTACCCTACGGGGGCCCCTGTTTGTGCCGAACCACCCTTCCTGCCCCTTCTCCTCATGGGCTTTGCTCTATCTCTGTGGGTGGGGTGGTTCCTGGGGGATGTGCCTCCTCTCCCCTGGTGTGTCTTCCTTGCCTCTCCCTTGACCGGTTGAGTCAGGATATTCAAGGAAGACACTGCTCAGCTTGATGGCCATCGTCGCTTGGAGTCATAAGGAGTTGACGCTTTTTTCTGGGCCTGTGTTGGTATTACCTAGACGCTCCTCTCGCTTTTTCGGCGCCGGACCATCTCGGCCGGTCCCGCAAATTTGCGGAGTGCTCGATTCGGTCCACGGACGATTCGGCTCCCCGCAAATTTGCGGAGATCGCTGGGGGGTCTCGCGGTGAGGCGGGAGGGTTGTGTCGGTACAGTTATGCCTCCATTGGCCCGCAAATTTGCGGTTATAGTTGGCTTTCCCGGTGACCCTTTTTTGTGTCATCTTGTTGCCTGGTACTATATTGGTGTATGCACTTGCCTGGTGTTATGGACCCTGCATGTGAGGTGTTGAGTGGTGGTTAACACTTTCTCCATCTTTGCAGGTTTCTGCTTGTGCTCTTCCGCCTCACCCGCCCTCCTCACCTCCATCGGTGCTCCCGGTTTAGAGTGAGTACGACTTCCAGTTTGCGTGTGTGTTCCTGTTTACCCATGCTCATTCCCTGGTTTTTATTGGACATTATCTTCACTTACTCCGTCAACGTGCTGCTTATGGTGTGTGTTCTTCCATTGCAGGTGGGATGCCTTGCTTTCGCCAGGGCTGTGGCTCCCCGTGCTTGGACTGCCACAGGTCCTGCTTGCGGCATTCGCAATGTGTGTCCTCTACGGCCTACCTCCCGGCTTTGTGTGGGCCGTGTATGGACCTGGTGGATGTGGTGGACCATCACCCTGGTTCCTCTGACGCGGCGGTGGCCTCTGCATCCCTTCAGTCTGTGTGGGCGGTGGTCTCCCACCACATCAGGACTGTGGGCCACCGTTCCCCGGCCTTTGTTGACGACCGGATCCGCGTCGCCCTGGGCATCCCTGACCCGTCTGGGGGCCGTTTACCTGGCCCTCTCCCTGCTCGGGCCCTCCTCCCTGGGTCCCGTGGTCGGTCGTCGCATCGTCGGGTGGATCCCCAGCTCCGTCCACGCTCTCGCTCTCCTCGTCGCTCGTCCTCTACTGCCCCTCCTCGTCCGCCTGCTCACCTTGACTCCGCCGTTCGCCCTCGTCATGGTTCTCGCCCTGAGGCCGGGTTTAGCGTCTCTGCCCCTGTACGCCCTCCCCTGGCCTCTCCGGATAGGGGCTCTACTACCTTCCGCCCGCTTCCCCTGCACAAAAGACCTCCTCTTCATTTGTCCTCTACTCGCGCGGATGTTCATGCTGTAGCTGGCCCTCTGCTCCCTCCTTCTACTCTGTCCAGGAGGGTCCGCCAGGATGTAGTTGCTTCTCCTCCTACTTCTCCTGCTTCGGTGCCTCTTCTTCCTTCTAGGTCTCGTCCCAAGGTGGAGGTTCCTCCCTCCTCCGCCTCGGTGTCGGGCCGCCCTGTTCTCTCAGCCCCGGGGATCCTTGCTCTGTTTCCCCCCGCGGCTCCTTCTGACCTCCTTTCACCCGGCCAGCCTTCCCCCTCCCGTCATCCTGCTCCTCTTCCTTCTTCTATTCCTGATCTTCGCTTGCCGGCTCCCCGTGAGGGTACCCCGCCGCTTGACTCGGTGGAGTATAGCGAGGTTTCGGGGTCCCCTTTCTCGGGGGCTGACGTGTCGCTGGAAGAGGGGGATGGTGATGTTTCCCCCTCGGGCGTTAGTGATCGGGAACGAGACCCTCAGGACCGTCACGGCCGTCGTCGCTCGCCTTCTTTGGGCCGCGACGCTGCTGTTTCGTGTCATGGGTCTCGCTCTCGCTCACGCTCGCCCCTGCGGGCCGAACTATCTTCGGGGGGTCGCCTCTCTCGGATCGATTTTCGGCTATGCAGGGGTGGGTTGTGTCTCACTTCGACGCGCGCTTGGAGGCGATGCAAGAATCCCTCTTATCGCGCTTCTTGGCGGTGACACAACCTCAGCGCCTCACCCAACCTGCCCCTGCTTTGGTCCCCCTCCCCTCTGCGGTGGACCACATTCCTTCTCGCCCTGCTTCTCCGCCTGCCCGGTCGTCGGCTAGTACTGCTCCTGCCCTGGCTCAGGTGGTTGCCCCTACTGTCTCCCATGCGGGGGTCCTCCGTCTGCTAGGACAGGGTCCGCGCTTGCCCCCCATCCAAAAGGCCAAGGTCCCGTCGCGGACTATGCCGCTCCTCTATGGCTCCTTGGCTGTTTGGAAGGGGGTGCAGGCCTCCCACCCGGAGCGTGCTACCGACTTCCCGTCAGGTGAGAGGGCCCTACCTTTGGACTGGTCGGTCCAAATAAATGATAAAATGCAGTTCAGGGCGATCAGGGTGGATGGTCAGGTGGCCGACGTGGAGGTGCGGGCGTACCCGACAAGGACTGACCTTCAGTACTTCTCGGTGAAGCCCAAGCCCCCGTCTGCTCCTCGGACTAAGCTCTGGTCAGACTTCAGCCGCCAGGACATCCTTCAGGATGTTCAGTCCCTGGCTGTGTTAACGGGACTGTCCTCCTATGGGACGGGTTTGTGCGACGACGGTAAGCCTGGCTTGGCCGTCATGCTCGATAACCCTCTCCCATTGGAGGCCTGGTTTGCTGAGGCCTTAGACTTTGCCAACCGTTCCGTCGACAGATCTATTTCAGTCCCTCCCCCAGAGTCGTCACTGCTTTTGCCTCCTCTGGTATCTGTCGGCGGATTGGATGGCAAGTTCTGGTCCTGGATTAGCGCTCCCAAACTTGAAATTTGTGCTATTGCTAACCCGTTCTTCTCCCACCCAGATAAGTCCTCTGTCGACAGGGATTTTACCTTGCGGCAGAGGGTGGCGAACTTATTGTCTTGTCTTCTAGGTTCCCTCCAGACGTCTGTTCACCACCTGCGACTTATCGAGGCGACTGCACCTGGCGATCTTCGCGAGGGCTTGGACCACGTTCGGCGGATCCACCTTCAGCTCGCGGTGTCTTTGGTTCCCGAGCTGAAGGCGGTTTTGTGCGAGGCAACTCGACAACGCCAGACGGTAAGGTCCTCGTTCTGCCGGAAGGCCCCTTTGGATATTCGTCAGGGTCTATTATACTCTGAGCTATATACATCGGGGCTTTTTGCGCAGGATGCTTGGGAACGCTACGCTTCTCTGTCAGCGGACCCTGCTTACGACACGCAAAGACGCGCTGTGTCGCGACCGGGGTCTTCGCAGTCCCGTCCTTCTGCCGGTCCCCTTCGGGGTGCTGCCGCCACTGCTGCCGCCAAGAAAGGGCGCAGGAAAGGGAAGTTGCCGGCCAGAGCGTCGGTTCCGCCTCGCACTTCTGCTCCTGCTCCCCTTCATCCCCGCCGAGAAGGGGCTGGCCAGCCTTCCACTTCCGGCCGCACTTCGACGGGGTCTGACACACGACGGACAGGGGATGGGGTGACCCGCCCTTTTCGGCGAGGTGGGGGGGGTAGGGGTGGTCAACGTGGCTCTTATGACCGCAGGGACCGTACCGGGGGACCCTCCACGTCAAAAAATGTGTAGGTTCTCCAGGTCGGTCTCCTCCTTGTTCTCCTTCTCGCCTCGCAGAAAGGGTCGCTCACCTCATCTCGGGGGCTCCCACAGGTTATTTTCGCCCTTGCGCCCTTCGGTGGCCACGAGGGACGTGGGGGCGGAAGATTGCACGGAGGGGTCTAACCTGGAGATGGAAGTCCAGACCCCCACTCAGCTCTTGTCAACGAAGCCGGCCTGTCTCTTCGGAGGTGGCCGACGTGATTACATCCATGCACGAGCAGGGAATCGTCAAGGAGGTGAAAGCCGGTCTACCGGTTTTCCTCTCCCGTGTTTTTCTGGTACCAAAGAAGGACTGCGACGCGATGCGACCGGTGGTGGATCTGTCGGCCCTCAACGGGCACATCGTGAACACACGGTTTCGGATGCTGACGGTGCACCAGGTACGACTGGCCCTGCGACCTCTGTCGTGGGTAGTGTCGCTGGACCTCAAGGATGCGTATTGGCACGTTCCGATCCATCCTCGTTTCCAGCGATTCTTGGCCGTTCAGACTTCCGATCGTGTGTTCATGTTCGACAGACTTCCCTTCGGTCTCAACATCGCGCCGCGGATCTTCTCGAAACTGGTAAAGCAGGCTCTGGATCCTCTCCTCAGGGGCGGCCTCCAGATCCTGTTTTACTTGGACGACTGGTTGATAGTTTCAGACACCCTAGAACAGTGCGTCCACGACACCCTCACAGTAGTTCAACACATCACTCAGTTAGGGTTCAAAATCAATATTCCCAAGTCGCGCCTGACCCCGTCGCGTGTCGTGACGTGGGTAGGTCTCGAATGGGATCTGACCAACGCTACAGTGACCCAGAGTCAGCCAAACGCGGTGAAACTTCGCAGGAAGGTCTTCGCCGTGTTGCACTCGGTCTCCCTCACGAGGAGGATCTGGGACTCGTTAGTGGGTTCGCTGAATTGGGCCGCTCTGACCATTCCCTTAGGGAGGCTCAGGCTGCGCCGCCTGATACTCATGGGCAACAAGGTGTTTCCGTTGGCCCCTATGGATCGGCTCATGCCGATCCCGCGTACCATTCACAGACACTTAGGACACTGGGTTGCTCGGGGCACGCTCTCTGCGGCTGTGCCCTGGACCGCCCCCCCGCCGACGATCTGGGTAGATACAGATGCGTCGAGCGAGGTAGGGTGGGGTTACCAATCCAACCTGGGACATCAACATCACGGCAGATGGGTGGGACACACACACCTACACATCAATGCCCTCGAACTGTTGGTTCCCTTGTTCTTCCTGAGGGACCACGCGCTGGCCCTTCGGGGAAAGTCGGTGGCCTTCAGGATGGACAATCAGACAGCTGTCCACTGTATCCAAAAGCAGGGGTCCTCCAGGTCTTTGACTCTGTTGGGGATCTCAGAGAAGTTGTTCTTCCTCGCGAACCGACACAACATCTCCCTGCACGCCTCCTACCTGCCCGGGACTGCCAACCTGTGGGCGGACGCCCTGTCGCGAGGACGGGGCGTTCTTGTAGAATGGGCAATGAAACAGACTGTATTCGACGACCTCGCAGCTTCCTGGGGTGTTCCGGAGGTCGACTTGTTCGCATCGAAGGAGACGCGCAAGTTGCCTCGGTACCTGTCCCTCCGGACTCGCACTCCGGAGGGGGGTCCGGACGCTTTCATGGAAGACTGGAACAGGTGGCAGTCGATATACATATTTCCGCCACCAGACGCACTGTTGATGTGCAAAGTCCTCGCGCGGCTGCGGCTGTACCGCGGCAGAGTCTGGCTAATAGCGCCTCTGTGGCCAGCCCAGGCTTGGTACTCCCAGTTGAAGCGGTGGTGCCCGAGTCCGGTCCCTCTCCCTCTCTCAAACTTCCACTTGAGCCAGGTTGGCGACCTGCGGACCTCGTTGGCCTTCGCATCGTGGATGTTCGTGAGGCACGGTGGCTCCCAGTCCACGGACGGGACCTGACTGACTTCCTGAAGCGTTCATGGACGTCTTCGACTTGGGGGACTTACGAGTCCCACTGGAGGTCTTTTACTAGGTGGATACAGGACACTCACCAGACTGTTAGCTCTCCTTCCCTCGTCCTACACTACTTGTTTCACCTCTTCCGTACACGTCGCTCTCAAGTCAACACTATACGTAACCACTTGTCTGCCATCCGGGAGGTCTTTGAGTCCGTCACTGGGCTGGTCGTTCCACCGAAGGAGCTGGATTCCTTCATGAAGGCTGCCTTCAGGGAGCGACCGCCTCCGCGCCAGATCCCTCCTCAGTGGGATCTGGGGCGTGCTCTGGACCTTCTGGCTTCACACACATATACACGGGACACTACACCGGTTCAGTTGCTCGAGCGTACACTCTTCCTTGTCGCTCTGGCCACTGGGGATAGGGTGTCTGAACTAGCTGCCATGTCGCGGTCCCAGGAATGCATGCGATTCTCCCCGTCCTTGAATGTCGTCACGTTAGCCCCCTCCCCTCATTTTGTTGCCAAGAATGAGAGAGAGACCCACGTTTTCAAGCCTTTTACCATCCAGGCTTTAAAGCGTGGGCATACTCACCATGTGTTGTGCCCGGTGCAGGCCTTGCACTCATATGTTGAGTCTGTGGCTCCGACTTCGGGTACTGCTGTGTGGGTGTCTCCTCGGACTGGTAGGAGGCTCTCGAAGGTACAGATAGGACGCCACATTTGTCGGGTCATTCGTGCCAGTAACCCTGCTTGTCGGGGTTCTGCGCACGATGTGCGATCCTTTGCTGCCTCCTTACGGTTCCTGCAAACTCGTTCGTTGCCTGACGTCGCCTCGGCGGGTTTGTGGTCTTCTGTCCATACCTTCGTCTCCTCCTACCTCTCTCCATGTCCATTGTTAGACCCCCTCGGCCTGTGATAGCTCTCGGGAGTCGTGTTTCCTAGGGCTCTCGCGAAGTTGCCTGGTCTTCCCCCCTCGTCACTTTTTCTTTTCCTTTGTTTTCTTTCGAAAAGGGGGGGAGGGAAGTACGGGTTTGCAACACTGGATTACAAGTTTGGGGTTATGTTATATGTATACAGTACATAAGTGTTTTTGCCTCATTGATAATTGTGTTTTGTTTTTGTGATCAGTGTTTTTGTTCATTTTGGAAGAAAAGGGATTTTGTGTACAGTACTTTTTGGTTTAAGACAAGTCTATGGTTTTGCATTACTATGAATGACGGGCACGTGTTAAAACTGCTCTTTTTAGCTACTCCTCAGTTTTTCACTCTTTTATTAAACTCTCTTGTTTAAATTGTGTTTCTTTGTCATTCATAATTTTGTCTTATGCATTGGTTTTTTTGGTAGGTTGGGCTTGGATGTCCTCCTCCTATTTGTTATGCAGCCTTGACGTTGGATTTGCCAAGACTACTAACAAATTGGGAGGTTTGACGTACCTCCCAACCTACCAAATAGGAAAACCTACTATTTGGTAGTAGTCTTGGAAAATCCAACGTACATAATACCCTCCCTCACGCCGGACCCCTGCCCATCCGCGTTCTTCTGCTGACGTGAGATGTGATAACAAGAGAGGGTCGCTCATGCGCACGTTCGACAGGGATCGGCGCATGACGGAACACGGGATGGGCCTTGAGCGGTAACTAAGGTAAACCCCTTTTTCTTCTCTTCTATACTTTTTTTCACCTTCGGTGGTAGTTTTGGTTAATGTACAACGTCTCCTAGAGCAAGATAAGGAGTAGACTCTAGACGTTTTCTTTTTAACCGCGGTTGGAATGACGACATAGCAGTCAAAATAGACAAGTCGTCATTGCAATTAGGTTAATAGCCTTGACGTTGGATTTTCCAAGACTACTACCAAATAGTAGGTTTTCCTATTTGGTAGGTTGGGAGGTACGTCAAACCTCCCAGTATATACTGTATAGTCGTAAGAAAAAGATGTATAAGGCGGGTACCATTAATTAAAGAAGCCTTATCTCGGAAAGACAGAACTACTGAGGTGTGAATACTGATAATTGTATATCACAAAATTAAAATTAAAATAAAGCTATGCATTTATAGTTGCAATAATGTATCGATATTGTTATGTAACAGATCTAGTGCAGTAATAGCACTCTTGTTATCCATTCCGGGTTGTGTGTCCTGCCAACTTGTCCTGGACTTAACGTGCCCCCCCCCTTTTTTTCATTTAAGGTGACAGGTAGGACGCACTTTCTATTACCTTACACCCTGGTAATAAGGCATTGAATAAACATAACCATCTACTTAATGGCTTTGGGGGGCATCATCCTGCCCTACAGCTATGTTTGGTAATTTGGGACTTCTCCGGAAGTACCGACAAGTATATGGCTAGGGACGCATTGCTAGAGGGCCAACAGGCCCGTCTGCATTATATCTTCCCCTGAAAACACCCAATTAGGAAAACTAATGGTAGCGGACCATATGTGCCTATCATGGGGTTTTGCGATCACCTGAGGTTCAGCTTCCTTCATTATCTTTGCAAAAGTGATGCTAACACTTTCTTTCCCCACCTTATTTGACCCTCCCGGGGGAAGCACAATTGTGTCATATTCCTAGGACTAATAGACTTAGAGTAGGTATATAGTGCATTAACAGGGAATCGAGCATGGAGTATTTTTGCACTTGTCAAGGCAGGAATAGATAAAGGTGTGGGGAGATGTTCCTGGTGTTCCTCTTTGTGATCACTCTGGTGTAGCAGCAACATGTACAGAGTCCTCCTTAGTAGCAAAACTAGGTAGACCCTGTCATGGATGTCAGTTCTGAGACCCTTTGGCCAATGGTCTGGGTCCTTTGACAATACGCACCCACTAAGTCTCTTGTCATTTGTGGTCTCACAGGAGAAGGCCTAGACTGTGACAAAGTTACGTCCTTCGAGATTGACCATTGAGGAAGCGAATGGCGATTAGGGGCTCTGAGCTTAACACCAGCCTGCCTAACAAACCCCGCTGGTCTTTCTGGGGCAGAGATAAACTAGTACGCGTCAAGAAGGGTTTCTTTATGACGATACGTGGTTTATAAGTGTGTTAATTGTTAGCTCTTTTTAAAATCAATTAATACATTTAGGTACTTCAGCGACCAGCAACCGATGGAGACTGCTGGTATTGAACTTGCACTCCAAGGTGTACATTGCATCAAGCGTGAACTATCCTGTCTTAGAGTTGAAGCTGTGTATTGGCTAGTGAGTGTATCTGTGACTTCCTTGTCGCAGAATAGTAGCCATTTAGAGGATGTCCATATCGCAAGTGTTACATCTGTCTACGGGTTGGGGAACCCTGGTAGAGTTGTTGCCTGGATTAATGGGGAATGTTTTGGGCTAGAAAGCATATCTTTTACCCGAGTAATTCTCGAGAGAACTGGCCCGGGTAGGGACCTGTTCCTCCAAGCCAATTACAGTCGTCATCGTGTCGATCTGGTATGACATTGACCTGGAGGTCAATGATATTGCATGAACTTTGGGAAAAACGCGGGGCTGTTAGTTCTTGGGTATGGTGTGACACTGACTAAAGGTTGTCCATTTTCTTTGACTGATTAACTTCAGAACGACTGATAGTGCCCCCGTATCAGATTCGAAGCGTCTGTGTCCAATCCCAAAAGTGGGAGGTGGATTTGGCCAATGTGTCACTGATTACTTTTACTTGAGCATTTTCCCCGCAACGCCAGGGGATGTCGAATTCTCTTTGGGGTGAATAGGAGGGAATTGGGAGGTGTTAGTGCAACGGTTTTGTTGCCTGGTCAGATTAGTTCTTTTAACCTGAGGAAGTTTAGGAACCTTATCATTTTGAACTCAAAACACAGTTCCTGTTTACAGTCTTGGTATGTAATACAGTACTGTGAATGGTTATATTTAAAGACTTTTGGCATTGGATGGATTGTGTTTTATAGTCTGGAGTTGTGTATCCCCGATTACTCCTACTCATTCTGCTGATTGTGTAGGAGGGAGAATTTTGATTTCTCTAAATTTATTCTGAAACCTCCTTTTGTCACATGTTACGTGACTATCAGGGTTTGATTTTTTGGCTATGGAGTGGAGAGGACCACAGTAATCTATAATCTTGAAGGTTAAACAGTATTTTTACGCTGACTTTTGAGTAGAGGGGGAAGAGTTTGTTTCACTCCCTTGGTGAAAAACTGGGAGCTATGTCCGCGCTGGAAGGAATTCTGGTGAACATTCTCGCTCTTATACTGAATGGGATAGCTAAGACCTTTTTTGGTACTTCTTGTATTGGGATGTGCCAGAGAACTCTTCTATATCTGGAGCAATTATCCAGACCTTTGACTGTAGAATTAGTTCTACTTGGTAACTAATTAATATCCTGAACTTTCTATTGTGAATTATTTGTTGAGGAGTAGCCATGTCCATCGTAGGGTTTTAGTTGTAGACTGTCTCTTTTGGGGAGAGAAATATGTGTGATATAAAGCTGGAATGCCCTCTGGCACCCAAGACACAACATTGCTTGTCAACACTCGGATCATTAATATTCTGATTCTAGAGGCAGTTGTCCATTGTTGGCCCGAACTCTGAGGAGGGGCCAGTTTGTTTATTAAACTGCTCCAACCTATCCATCTGAGGGCTTAGTACCCGAGCCTGAACTTCGTTCAGGTTGTTTGGGGAATAAAACCACATGTGAATCGAGGTGAAGAGAGTGCTAGAGTGGCCATATCTTTGGGGTATTCTTGGACCATTGGGTGAGTAGAAACTGTCTAGTTCTAGTTGCTTCAAAAATTTGCAATAACGGTGGATCCCCAGATCGACCTTGGTGATTTCACCTACATCACTACAAGCGCAAACAAGAGCCAATCTTGACATTCCCGGTGGTCGTCTGAGAATTACCCCGTGGAGCTCCTCTGAAAAATGAAGTGCGGACTTGGGGTGTTGTTGTGTGATAAAATATTGACAGTAACCATGGGTTCTTCGACGCAGTCTAACGTCTTTGTCAATCCGTGCAGGGTAGGTGTATTTATCATGGGGTCAATTAGGTGGTTACAACTTATTAATTGGGGATCTGAGATATTTCCAGAACTTCTGGGTAATAGAGAGGGAGTTTTTTATGTATCTATCTATCTATTGCCTGACGCCGTGATCCCCGAAGGGGTGGCCACGAACGAACTGCCCCCCATGCACCTCTGTCCCCAGTCAGTCGACGCCCCTCCCCCCAACCAGCACCGCCTTCGTTCATGTACTTCCTCACTCCATCCTTCCACCTCTCATTCGGTCTACATCTCCCTCTCTGTCCCTCCACCTCGCTCTCATACACCCTCTTAGTCATTCTCTCGCTTTCCATACGTTCCATATGGCCGAACCATCTCAAGTTGTTCCTTTTCACACTTTCCAGCACATCTACCTCCACACCACACCTCCTTCTTACTTCCTCATTAGTCTGTCTATCCCTCCATGTAACTCCGCACGCACTCCTTAAGTAATTAATTTCCACTGCTCTCACTCTTGGTCTGAGTCTCTCAACCAACGTCCATGCTTTGCTTCCGTAAGTCAGTGTCGGGATTACCACACTGTCATGCAGTGTATGCCTAGTGGTAAATTGGAGATCCTCCAATGGGAGTTTTGTGGAGGGGGGGGGGGGCGTGTCCCCCCACTACAGGGTAAATCCCTTTGACTCAGTCAACCACTTGGCCCCTGGGTCATCTCTTAGAGAGTATACCCCCATCGTAGGGTTTTTGTTCCTTGACATTTTTTGTGGAGTAACCTACGGATTTATAGAGATCAGAGAGATTTAATGGTAATATGTCTATCCGTCTTATTCACGCCATACTATGGTTTGCAGCGTTTCCTTAACCCTTCCTACCCGGGCTACCTTAGGTAAGGACAGCTCGGCAGAAGGGCCGCTACCAGGCCGTCCTTAACTAAGACGGCAGCTTAATAGCCTAATTAACCCCTCCAACCCGGAAGGGCTCTTGAACGCCCATAACAACCTCGGCCCGCGCAACCCGGAAGGGCTCTTGAACGCCCATTGCTTGCGTGCGTGATTTCGAATGCCGCGCGTAAATTTTTGGTATCGTGGGACGGTAGGTGGCGCCACCAGGCGTAAACGACGCCACAGCAACAGTATCTACCCCGACGCCATCATGGACAGTACGCCAAATAGTGATTCCGCTGTGTCCGATACCGTGCTTCCTACGACGCCCGTGCTAGTTCGTCGCGCCTTACCCCGACGCCATAGCCTAAATGTGTTATCTCCCGGAGGTATTGAGACGACATTGAGACTTTATGAGCGAGCTGATGCCAAGCATAATGTTGATGATGAAGTCAGTGACGACTCCAGTAATTATAAGTCGAGTGATTATGGCCATGAGTGTGACAAAGAAGAGCAATTCCTGGGATTTGCGAGACAACATGACAGTGATGAAGGTGATGAAGGTGATGTACCAGTTGTTGAGGAAGCTGGTTTACCTAAAGACAGTGAACTTGAGAGAGTGAGTGAGTGGGAGAGTTCAAGGTCACTCACCAAATTTCGCATAAGTGACACGACGCCAAGCCCTTCCCCAGGTAAATCGCCTTTCAAGCTACACTTATATAAGCAGAAAATACTTGAAAAGGCGGCCGCGGCAGCTAGGGAACAAGCCAAAATACTTGGTGGGGATGAGGCTGTGAGTGAGGGTGAGCGTGGTGACCCTTCTCGCCCGCCATTGTCTCCCTTATCTACCCACGCCACCCAAGATGACCCGGATGATCCGGGTGCCCCGCATTCTTCCCCACCACCCCCACCACTGCCCAGGGTTGAGGACCCCACACTTTCGGCCTATTTGCCTCCTAGGTCCCCCGACAGGAGACATACTGCTGCCGAAAAGGGGAAAGGCAGGAAATATACCAAAACAATTAAGAAAAGTAAGAGAGTTTTGTTCGAGGCTCCCGCGGCGTCCACCCCTGCCGGCCCCAGCCATACGCCCCCGCAACTTTCCCCACGGTCCTCCCCACCTCTCCCGCCTTCAACATGTCTTCCTGAAGAAGTCTTTGAGCTCGCATCACCAATAACTGGGCCTAGTGACAGTGAAGAATTAATTTCTGTCACTCGTCGCCGGCCAAGGAGCCCAGGACCTCGGGGTGACATAGCCTCACCTGCCACTCCTTCCCCACCTCGCCCACCCGCACGCCGCCCACGCATCACTCGTTCCCCGCCAGATTATGTGGGGGCCACTGATGATGAAGGGCACCTCTCTGAAGACTCTGGCCATGATTACATAGGTCCACCGTCAGGGCAAGATGACCACTCTGACGATGACTATATGGACATCGACAGCCCTAGACCCATCCGCTTGGACGGGCGTCGTGCTGCCCGTCGTGCTGGCCGACGCCCTGACCGACGCCCTCGCCGCCCTAGGGCGCGCGCCTCCCGAGTTGGCCGTGGGCGTGCTGGGCCACCAGCTGCGTTTTTTCTACGTTTTTCAGTGGCAAGACGTAGTTGATGGGGATGGATACAACCCTGATGTGCCAGCTTTTGATGAGGTACTGGAGGGTTCAGGCATTACCCCCAATTTTCCTGCAGGCCCCCCAATGCTCCACCACACGAACTATTTGAGGCCTTCTTTGATGAGGAGGTGGTAGGCTATGTTGTCAAAGAGACAAATAAGCAGCACCAATACCAGGTCCACTTTTTGGGCAAGGTGACCAAGGGCCACATGAGGCAGTGGACCCCAGTGACTCATAAAGAGTTCATGGTGTTCCTGGCACTCACCATGCTAATGCCTCATGTCAAGAAGCATAGGTTGCCTGACTATTGGATCACCAATGATCTCATATCCACCCCTGCCTTCGGGAAATATATGTCTCGCGACCGGTACCTTGATATCCTCGCAGCGCTCCATCTTGTCACCAACCTTGACGTCCACCTCCCAGACAAGCTGTGGAAGATTAGGACGTTGTACGAGATGATGAGAACGCTTCACCTCCTACTTCAAGCCCTTCCGCAAGGTCGTCATTGATGAGTCTCTTGTGCTGTTCCGGGGAAAACTCAGCTTCCGGCAGTACATCCCCTCAAAAAGACATCGCTTTGGCATAAAATTCTTTGTGCTGTGCGACTGCCAAACTGGCTATGTCCTGGACTTCCTGGTCTACAGCGGGAAGGAAGGGGACTTGCTTGTGGACCCCCTCATTGGCTTTGGCGGAGCAGTGGTGCAAGCCATGATGGACCGCTACTTTCACAAGAATCACGTCCTCTACACGGACAACTATTACACGTCCCCCACTCTCTCACAGTACCTGCATGAGCGCAAGACGGGAACTGTAGGCACAGTACGAGGGAAAAGGAAGGGCATGCCACCTTTCCCTCCAAAGACCAAAAAAGGTGATGTGTTCAAGAAGAAGTCGGGGCCCATTCTGGTTATCCACTGGCACGACCAGCGGAAGGTCAACCTCCTGACCACCATCCACAAGGGGGAAATGGTGGAGACTGGCAAGGTGGATCGCCGCACCCAGGCCAGGGTGACCAAGCCCGATGCTGTCCTGGACTACAATATCAACATGAGGCTGGTGGACAAGTCCGACATGCAGATAGGCTTCATTGACTGCCTGCGTACCTCGTGCAGATGGTACAAAAAGTTCTTTCTGCATATGGTGGACATGTCAGTTCTGAATGCCTACAATATATACAAGCTTCGGAATGTGAACACACCCATGAAGTTCAATAGCCTGCGGAGGTTCCAAAAGCAGGTGTTGACGGAGCTCCTGGAGAAGTATGCTACGCCACAGAGGGCAGTGGCACATCCTGGGCCCGCCGTTATTGACCGCTTGCAGTGTGCTCAATACTTGATTAGGCACAGGCTTGGTTCCCTGCCTCAGAATGAATCAGGAAGAACACAGCAGAAGCGGTGCCATGTCTGCTACAACAGCAGGGTGAGGCCGAGGTCAGGTAAAAAGTCCACCATGGAGTGTGTGGAGTGCAAGGTGGCACTCTGTGCTTTAGGGTGCTTCTTTGATTACCACTCCAAGCTGGAGTTCTAATAATCATACTGAAAGTGCCAAATAAAATGACAATATGTACACTATATATATAGGCAAAAAGTGGAAGAAAACCAATTTATTGTTATACAAAAGTCATGTATTATGAGAAAATTGATACAAATACAATTACACCATAATAATATGTGAAAGTGACACATGTATATACCAAGTGACATTCATATGATTAGAACCTATAGAAATATATAAATCAGTGAAAAAAGACAATAAATTGTATATAAAACGTTTACAAAGCATATAACTAAGTGAAAGTGACACAAGACCTAATATTTGATGGCCAAAGTATAATAAACACCTGTGATAACGAATAATCAGTGCCTAATACAACAATAACCTACCTCAATTACTAATAAAATGTACGGTATCGAGTGAAAATGAGCATTATCAGTGACAGTGACACTCTCTAAAGCATATTTATCAAAGTGAAAGTGACACAAGACACAATACTTGATGGCCAAAGTATAATAAACCTGTAATAACGAATAATCAGTGCCTAATATAACAATAACCTACCTCAATTACTAATAAAATGTACGGTATCGAATGAAAATGAGCAATATCAGTGACAGTGATACCCTAATAAACATACTTTATATAATTGGCCTCAAAATAACTATAAAAATATCAAATAAACATCACATTCTCAATATCAAACACGAAAATCGTCTAAGGGAGATAAATACTTTGGCGCGACGAGCGGCTAGGTGCGTCGTAGCCGGGGCGACGCGTCCGAACGTGGGAAAAAATTTCCGCCGAAAAGCACTTGTCTTCCCGCGCTCACCATTATGCAACCAGAGGGGCTAGAGACCTCTACTCAATGCCATTCGACAGAGCAAGGTTTGTGGAACATTATTCTTTTTTATTCATAACATTACATGCCATATTCATTGAATTACAGGAGTTAACATAGACCAAAGATCGTCAAAACACCTGGTACCACAGCACAGTCGCAAGCTATAGCCCCCGGGGCTGGAGGGTTAAGCTTGGTCTGAACGCCGTGCGTACGACGTATGTCAACAAACCCAAGCGTTGCGTCACCGCACCTCCGAAAACAAGAAGGAGAAGACTCTTCAATGTTATTGTTCTGACGTCAGACGAAATTAGTGTCTGAAAAGCCCCCATATTGGCAACATCTCTGCAATATTTGCTCCACTGAAATCGTCATCACAACTGAACCAGTTGACTTACAGAGCTCTACTCAACGCCAAAATACAGATTGAAAACCGCACTACGATTATAGATGAGTGGGAAAGTTCTAGCAGTGAAAATAAACATAAATACGGTAGCCTAGGCCTAGACGTTTTTCAGCCATTTTGCCCGGGTACGGGCGACCGTCCTTAGGTAAGACAGGCCGGGTAGGAAGGGTTAAGGAACCGTGGGTGTCTGTGTGTAAGAAAAGTACTTCGCACCCAATCGAATTGGGATTTTTTTTGTTTTTTTTGTTTTTTTTTTATATGCCCGGCAAATGGCCTTGTGCTTCTTTGCACGTATATTCTTCAGCTCGTCCATTTTAATAAACCACTACTTTGGTATTGATACCAAATTAGGAAGACCTGTGTCAGCATTAGTACCGTACCGTAGGTGTTACTCTGGTGGTTGTTTCCCGTATCGGGAGCTGTTATTTTACGAGCAGGTTGTTTAGGATGGACAGGTACCTGAGCCAGTGGAACTGTGTTTGGTATGTCCTGTTGTGATCTGGAAGGAGCAAGAGAACTACTTTGAGATCTCGGATAGTCTTATCTAAAGGCGTAAAAAATGTTGGTTGGGTTTGCTTGCCACATTCCTACACGGGTTTAATAAAAATTTCTTGAAATTAGCCCAACTAGCCTCCTGGGTTTATGTATTTCAGCTTCAGAATTCATCTGAATCAGTTTTTTAGGGAGAATCAATGTGGGTGGAGAGAAAACAACGGGGTTGAATAAACCTGTTGTTCAATACAGTAGTATCACCTAGCCATACTAGGGTAGGAGGGGGAGGGGATGACATGTTCAGCACTTGGCTCAGCCAAGGCGGTAGAGGAGGCAGGTAATTCTTTGTTTATTCGAAGAAAACAGATTAGCAGGGTGACCGGCCATGTCAGATAATTTTCCCTGGCCTGGGGATATGTGTGTAGGGTGCAGGATTTGAAATCCTGATTGCGAGTCAGGTAAGTTGGGACTTCGAAGGTGGGTAGCTTTTATGTCTGTGGTTTGTTAATTTCCCAGGGACCCAATGGGAATACTGTATGTCTAACGGCTTTAATGGACTATCCTTCGTTGGGATTAAGCCCGGTTGGTACCCGTCACATTTGTAACATATTATGTGGTACCCAATCTGTAAAAGCTAATTGAGTAAATGTTATTGATATTATTATTATTATTATTCTTCCGTTTTTTACTGGAAGGCTCTGAGCGTACTGGAAGGCTCTGAGCCGACCGACCTGTCATTTTCTTGCTAGATCCGGACATTTTCTTGTCGGGAGATGGGGACTAGCTAGGAGTTCTAGAAGAGATAATTCTAAAAAGCTTACCTATTTTAGTATTGCTGGTACTTGGAAATTTTTTTTTTTTTTTTTTAAAGTACTGTACCTGAATTGTTAGATTTTACTGAACTCCATATAGATAATATGCCCGAGGGTATATATGTTTTTGGGTCATTGTTATAAGCAAAGCTTATATGGATAGTGACGGTCACTTAGCCGGTGAACCAGAAACGTCCAGTAATTTGTCAAATGAACTCACCTTAACATATAAGGTGTTAGGATACTCCAGTGGTTGTCACTTGGAGGGGGAGGGGATGTTTTACTCGTTGAAAAAGATACTTCTCCGGTAGTGTTGTCGCTCCTTGAGTCTGGAGATTATAACAAGGGGCCAGAATTATATGGTGGAATTAATACCGGAATTATTAGGTCTACTGTACTTAGGTTTTGGTAAAGTAGGGTCTAGTTATGTCCCGTTTATTTTAATCCGACTCCCGTTGTCTTTTATGTAAGAAATAGCCTAGTGAATTAATATTCGATAAAATTGGATATAATTACCCGGAAATTTGTTAGGCAAGTATAGCCTTTTTAGGAAGGGGACGGAAACTTGCACTTGTTTCCTGGAAATTAGTTAAAATATGTAAATCGTGAGAATACACTTTGTAGGTGACTTGGAAATGTCTAGAGTTTTGCCCAGTGAACTCACTTTAGAGATATGGGTTATTTAGCCGAATGAAGGGAGCAACAGGTGACCTGGTCATGTCTACCATGGGGGCGAAAGGTGGGCATTAGCCTTGTATTGTTTATTTTAATTAAAATGGTAGTAAGTATGACCCAGCCTAGAGTAACCGGCCAGAATTTCCATTTGATTCCTTTCTTGGAACCCTGGTTTGTTTTTCTTAAGAGTATGACAAAGTTTAGGGTACCGTACTGGGTAAAATAATATTTGTTTCTTTTACTGGGACCTGGCATTGTCCTTGTCCCAGTATGGCACAGCCTTGAATCACCTGGCACCCTTATGGTGGTGGCGGTATGGTGTTACCCGGGAATATTGGTATTCTGGATTGACCCCCACTTTTTTTTTTTTTTTTTTTTTTAAACTGATTAGAAAAACTTACTTGTTTAAGCTCTTGCACTTATCTTAATTCTGTTAGGGTTAGTTAACGGGGTCTGACTTCTTTATTAAAATCTGACCTAACCTAGAGTACCAGGTAATAATTTCTAGTTAAATTTTTATATTGGGATTTGATTTGTTTCTCAAAATTAAAGTTTGGGTCCGTTTAGGGTACCCGGTGGAAAAATGTTGTTTAGGCTAGGCCTAGGGTAACCGAGACTTTCAAAAGAATGTTGTTGTTGTTGTTGTTGTTGTTGTTGTTGTGCCCCAAGCTGCCTGGCCGAATAGCCCCAAGGCCCCGAGCAATTCCAAGGCCATAACCGAGTGCCCTCACAGAACCCTCCCCGCCGACCACAATAAAGCCTGGGTGACCAAAGCCACTCCATGGCGGGGGGCTGAGGAGGGTGCGGAAACGCCCGGGAAACCAAAGCCCCACCCAGGGCCCTGTGCCCCTCAGCAATTATGAAGAGAAAGTTGAGGGGCAAGGGAAAAATGTGACGCTTTGGCTTCCAATCTTGGTAGATTGGGAGGTCAATCCACGGAAGAGACGCCGTCACTTGAGATCTAGAAAATATATAAGTTAAAGGAAAAGTCAGAGTAAGCTATGGGTATGGCAGAGATTGCTCAGCTCTCACTCTGATAGACCAGCCCATCACCACATGACTAGAACCCAATCCTCTCAGCATCAGCTAGAAAAGGCCCTAGAAAGCCACCTTTGGCGGGGGGATAGCTCCCCTATTTCAACCCCTTTCGGGGTTGGGCACCCGCCAAAGAATTTTGTTGTGATATATGCTGTCGTCCTGACAGTCGTCAGAGTACTCGGTAAAGTGATATGTGCTGTCGTCTTGACAGTCGTTGGAGTACTTGGTAAACTGGCTTACTGGAGCCTGGCCGATTTTATGGTATTATGTTACGACCCGGTTGCATTGTGTTATAATACCACTCGGTATTATAATGCTTGGGTAGATGGCCGTAGTCTGTATGTATTCGGGTTTGACTTTATGTTTGTATGGTATTATTGTATCCAATGAGCATGTACTAATCAGGTTAGTTTAATATCAAATAAAACATAAAAACAGGTGGCGTTTCCTAATGGAAGCCTGTGGTGTTAAACGCCTTTAAGTTTCATAGAACAGTTGGTGTAACACAGAAATAAACTATCCATTCAGTTTATACATTCCAGGGGAAATGAAACATTCATTATCACCCAAATTTATTAATATGTAGGCCTACATATTCATGGCCTTAGGTAATGTTACCAACAAATATTTATACTCTAGGCCTAGATCTAATCCCTGAGATTATGGAGTACTGTATATTGGAAACTTTATTGCATTCATAGTGTTTCCTCTTAAAAAATAATTAATGTTCCTGGGTAGGCTTACTTTAGTCTAGGGAATGATTATCACATGACCTTAATACTTGAGGTTGTATGGTGGTAGGCCTATGTTATTATTGTATTTCCGGCCCATCTGGGTACTCGAGACTTTCGCCATACTCTGTAGTCCTGGTAACCGGGCCTTGGTAACCGGGCCTTATTGAGATAAGGACTCGGGAACTAGGAAACTTGAGAACTTGAGGTTGTATGGTGGTGTTATTGTTGTATTTCCGGCCCATCTGGGTACCCGGGACTTTTCGCCATACTCAGCAGTCCTGGTAACCGGGATTTATTGAGATAAGGACTCGGGAACTACGGGAACTTGAGGTTGTATGGTATTCCAGTATCGCGGCTCGCCCGACGCCCGCATAACTGGGCACTCGGGAGTGGACTGTCACCATATCTGGCAGACTGGCAGTCAAGTAGAGGATGTCAACAGAATGGAGCGTAATGAGATGAGAATGGTGAGATGGATGTGTGGGGCCAGGCTACAGGATAGAATAACAAATGTTGAGCTGAGGAGACGTTTAGGTATAAAGAGTATTAGTGAGGTGATGCGTACAAGTAGACTGGGATGGTATGGACATGTGGAGAGAATGGATGAACAAAATTGGGTGAAAAAATGCAGGTCTGTGATTGTGGAGGGAGCTGCACCAAGGGGTGGACCGAGGAAGACCTGGGATCGGACTATACGCGCCGATCTCAAATCCAAGAACTTGACAAGTGAAGCAGCCCTTAACAGGGTTGCCTGGAACGCCACCATTAGGACAAGAGACTGAAACTGCACTTATGTGTGAAACACTCAGTCTTAAAATTTGATGTATGTATGTATGTATTCACTTTTAAAGGAAAACTTGGAAGTAAATACTGAAAGTATCGTAGTGAATTGTGGAGTGAAGCATTGAATGGAAATAGGTTAAAATTTTCTGGAAATTAGGCTTAGGAAATTTTGATCCTAAGTAAAAATATTACGGTGGCCTGAAAAATAACCTCTGGCTAGGGCACGACCAGGGGCTACCTGTCAGGAATTATAGATATATGAATCTTATACTTACCTATAATTCCACTCCAAAGGGAATATCTGTCATGGTATCATTTTAAAACACAACCAACACAGAACAAATTAGGCTTAGGAAATTTGTACCTAAGTACAAATCTTACGGTGGCTTGAAAAACAACCTCTGGTTTAGGCACAACCGAGGTTTGTCTGTCAGGGCTCACAGATATAAGCTGATGACACTCGCATATAATTCAACACTTAAGTCAGTATCTATCGAGCTACAATGTTAAAACATTGCTTTGCGCAGTGGCAGTATCGTAACCAATGAGGTTTAGTTTTCCGGGTGACGTATCTGCTACTGCTGAAGGCCCAAAACACGGTTAAAGTTTTCAATTTCATCTTTGCCTAGTACTTGCGACACCTCGGTTGGGTTACCTTCTTAGGAAGGTAATCAAGTCGTACCCCACCTGCTCGTGGTGACCTCGCAAACATTTCTATTTATTTTTTCCATTTATTCTTTTTTCAAGATAGGGTGACACAAACGGGGGCGGCGCTACCTGGGTTTATCCCAGGTAGTAGTTTAATTTTACTGTAATTTTATTAAGTGTTTTGCATATTTTTAACTGTAGGCTACATAAATATAAACAATGGCCGGCCAAGGCAAACGGAGGCAGAGTTTATTGGGAGATGAAGAGAGCTATGAATTTGAGGGATTTCTGGCAGAGGGCAATGAAGTGGAGGATCAATTGACTGTGGTGAAGAGACAGATGATGGGTCTGTTAAGATGGAAGGGAGTTATGGAGGAGAGATATAGGTGTGAAGGTGGAGTCACTGACAGAAATATGTGGAGCCAGTTCAGTAGCAACTGCAGATGGGCCATTAATTGCTAACCTAGATGCTGTGATAAGGAAAGTAGATGAGCTGGAGGCAGAGAACATGGCACTCAAGGAGCAGCTAAAGGAGTATGAGGGCCATTTAAGTGAGAAAGTAAAGGGAGTAATAAGTGAGGAGAAAAATGAGTGGACTAGGGTGGGGAATGCTAAGGTGGATGCATTGGAAGAAATCATGAAGGAGCAGGTGGAAGAGAGAGAAAAAGAGAAAAGAGAGTTTGAGAAGAATGTAGTGCAGGTTTTGAAGAGCAAGGAAAAGGTAGTGAGGGAAACTGTAGATAGAGGTAAAAGCATAATAATTTTTGGAGACATTGAAAAACATTTAGCAGATATGAGGGAAAGAAGGGGAAGGGATGAGGACAAAGTAAAGAAAATATTGGAGTGTCTAGACGAAGGCTGTGATTGGGGGAAAGAACTGGACGAAGTAAGACGGCTAGGAAGATATAAAAAGGGTGAGATGAGACCGATAAAAGCAGAGTTTAAATCTAGGTCAGTGGTTGAAGCATTAACCATTGTAAGCTGGAGGCTAAATAGTTGTACTGGAATGAAACATATTAGGGTGAAAAAGGACTTAAGCATAGAGGAAAGGGAAAAGTTGAGAGAAGTTCAAGCAAGGGCTGACGATGAAAATCAAAAATTGTCAGATGAGGAGAAAAGGATTTTTTTTTGGAGAGTAAAGGAAGGGAAACTAAAGAAGTGGTACACTCAGAGTCAGAAAGAACGGAAAATACGAGGAGAAATGAACAAGGAGACAGTGAGTCAGGTAGTGGATCAAACCGAAGACAGAGATGGTGAGGGAGGAGCAGGGGATGGAGACGGTGAGTCAGGTAGTGGATCAGCCCGAGGACGGAGAGATTCTTACAGTCTCTTACAGTAGATCCTCTGGAAAAAGGCAAACTATGCCTGTGTATCCAGCTCAGTACCAGTACTTGCACTGCTGCGGTCGTTCACGGTGTTGGCGGCGGCGGTAGCAGACGCAACATTTTTACTATTCTGTATTTTTGTTTTATAATCAAACTTCAAATCTTGTCTTCCCCATGCTTTATCAAGATTACTTTCAAACTCCCTTATTGATTCGGAATCGACTACATACTGGGGCAGTGCGTTCCACTCATTTACCACTCTATCACAAAATGAGTTCTTTGCCTTCTCAAGCCTATTTCTCTCTTTGTAAATTTTCTTAGAGTGTCCTCTCGTTCTTGTTCCCTCCCGCATCAAGAAGATACCTTCACACACATCCTCATCGTACTTTCCTGACACTATCTTAAAAGTCTTTATCATATCCCCTCTCTTTCTCCTATATGCCAGTGTCGGAAGCCCCAGTGTCCTCAACCTCTGCTCATAGCCCGTGTTCTTCAACATTGGTACCAGCTTGCTAGCTCTCCTCTGCACTTTCTCCACTGCTTCTATATCCTTTACCATATATGGAGCCCACACCTGGTTTGCATATTCCAGGTGCGGCCTAACCAGCGCTGTATATAGATTCCTGAAGATTTCTTCGTCAAGTGACACAAATGTCCTCCTTATCAGCCCTACAATTCTATTGGCTTTGTTTATCTTTTCCGCTAAATGTTCTGAGAAATTTAACTTATTGTCTATCACTACTCCTATATCCTTTTCTGCACTCACTTCCTCCATCGCTTCATACATACTGTATCCTACCTTGTCTATCTTGCTGGTCCCAATCCACATGTACTTGCATTTTTTTTGGATGAAAAGGCATTAACCAATGCTCAGACCATCCCTTCATGCCCTCCACATCTCCTTGAAGCAAACCCATATCTTCCTTACTCCTCACTCTTCTATACAGGTTAGTGTCATCCGCATACAGGTATACCTCACTTCCATTAGTTATAACTTCAGGCAAGTCGTTGATAAATAAAACGAACAGCAGTGGTCCCAACACAGTTCCCTGAGGTACCCCACTTGTAATTTCCCTCCACCCCGAGCCTATTCCATTCACCAGTACCCTCTGTCTCCGATCTTTCAGGAAGGCTTCTATCCATTTCACACATTTCTCCCCTATATTATAGCTTCTAACTTTCTCTATTAACCTTTTATGTGGGACCTTATCGAAGGCCTTCATAAAATCGCAATATACCACGTCTATTACATCACCATCTTCTAGAATTTGCATCCAATCATCTACCACCTTAATTAGCTGTAGTACCGTCGACCTCCCCGGCAAGAATCCGAACTGTCTCCCACTGAAAAGTTGGTTTGACTTCATATGATCCATTATTCCTTCTCTAATTACCGTTTCCATTAGTTTACACACAACACTTGTCAAACTGACTGGTCTATAATTCCCTGGGTCATTTCTCTTTCCCTTCTTAAATATAGCTGTTATGTTCGCCTCTCTCCAGTCCATCGGGATTTGTCCTGTATTAAATGTCCTGTATGTATGAGATGGTGAGGGAGGGGCGGGAGATTGTGGAGGGGGGGGGGGGAGGAGAATAGAACTAGCAGGAATGTGGAGGTAGGTCAGGGAAAGGATGGAGGAGGAGGTGAACCTGATAGGAGGCAGGGAGGGAAGAGAAACAAGGAGGAGGATTCCAATATACTGTGCTACTACACTAATATAGATGGAATAAACAGTAAAAAGGTAGAATTGGATGATATATTAAGAAAGGATCAACCACAGATAGTCTGTTTGACGGAGACAAAGCTGAACCAGGACTTTGACAGCAATATAGTGTTTAGTGAAGGATATAATATATGGAGATATGATAGAAAGGGAAAAAGGGGAGGTGGCGTGGCAGTATTAGTTAAGAACCCTATGACAGCAAAGCAAGTGGAGTTAAATAATGACAAGGCAGAAATAATGGCAGTTGAACTCAATGATATAGAAGGAAAAAAGCTAGACATAGCAGTACCTTACATGCCACCAAAGACCAGAGCATGGAGGGAGTTGGAGTTTGAGGAGATGGTCGAGGATATGATTCAGTCGTTGAGAAGATTGCTTTTAAGGAAGAATCGATTGATCTTGGTAGGAGATTTCAACTGTAGTGAGGTTGATTGGGAATCGGGAGATGCAGGGCCAAATCAGAGATTTTGGGGAAGTCAGCTAGTGGAGTTGGTTACGGAAAATGTACTTGCACAACATGTGAAGGAAAATACAAGAATGAGGGGTAATAACGAACCTTCTAAACTCGATCTGATTTTTACAAAGGATCCTCACGAAATTAGTGATATAAACTATCTATGTCCTGTAGGTTGTTGTTGTTGTTGTTCCCCAAGATGCCTGGACGAACAGCCCCAAGGCCCCGAGCAGGCCAAGGCCATAACCGTGCGCCCCCACAGAACCCTCACTGCCGACCACAATAAAGCCTGGGTGACCGAAGCCACTCCATGGCGGGGAGCTGAGGAGGGTGCGGAAACGCCCAGGAAACCAAAGCCCCACCCAGGGCCCTGTGCCCCTCAGCAATTATGAAGAGAAAGTTGAGGGGCAAAGGAAAAAAAAAAAAAAAAAAGGAAAAAAAATGTGACGCTTTGGCTTCCAATCTAGGTAGACTGGGAGGTCAATCCACGGAAGAAACGCCGTCACTTGAGATCTAGAAAATCTAAAAGTAAAAGGAACAGTCAGAGTAAGCTATGGGTATGGCAGAGAACGCTCAGTTCTCACTCTGATAGACCAGCCCATCACCAGTGTCAGTAAAAGTGATCACCTATTACTAAAATGGAAGTTGACCTCGAGTAATGCCAATAGATTAGACAATAGCTACATAAATGACAGATTAAATTATAGTAAAGCTGATTATGTATCCTTGAAAAGATATTTAGAGGGAGTAGATTGGGATCTTATTTTGAAGGAACAGGACGTACAAGGTAAATATAGTAGATTCCTCGAAATTTATAGAGTAGGAACCAATCTGTTTGTCCCAAGATATAAAACTGGAAATTTTACTAAGCAGAAAGATTGGTTTAATTTGAAATGCAAAAGAGCTTTGGGTAGGCGTGATGCAGCTTGGGCTAGATTAAGAAGAAGGAACACTGAGAGTAATCGGAATAAATATAAACAGGAGAGGAATAGATATGTTAACATAATTAGGCAAGTTAAAATGAACTATGAGAAGAACATAGTAAATAAATGTGAAAGTGACCCTAGATTATTTTATAAATATATAAACAGTAAGTTGAAGGTAAAGAAACAAATTACTAAATTAAGAGTTGATGCTAGGACGTATGAAAATGTATCGGACATGTGTGAGGTAATGAATAACAAATTGGGGTCAGTTTTTACTAGAGAGGAAGGTTTTGACGAACCACAGGCGGGAGTACTGGAGAGTGGTCTTAGTAAGATTGAAATAACTAGAGATGAGCTGTTATCTGCGATGAGAGGACTTGAAGTAAGGAAAGCTATGGGACCGGATGAAGTGTCTGCTTGGGTTTTAAAGGAGTGTGCAGAGCAATTAGTGGAGCCAGTGAGGGACATAATTCAAGCTTCCTTAGATAAAGGACAGGTTCCTGTTGAATGGAAAAGAGCTAATATCATTCCGGCAAAATTATAAAAACTTAAATAATGAAAAATCATAATGAAAATAACCGGCGTCTTTTTGTTGATAACTGTAAATGTAAACTCTGTGTGAATGAATTTGATTTTGAACATCAAACATTTTTTAAAAGTTACATTACCAATACAAAATTTTTGTTTCTAAATTCTTCTGTTAATGTAACATCTCCATGTAAAGTAAAGAATGTTATCTATTTAATAACCTGTGAGAAATGTGGTATACAATATGTTGGAAAGACGGAGCAATGTTTAAGAGAAAGAGCCTACGGGCATAGATCAGGAATTAAGAACGGCATCGACTCCAAGATTCTTCTATATAAGCATTTTAACACAGATTGTACTAAATTTGATTGTAAATACAAAATTATAGAAATTGTTCAAAGTAATCAAAATGTTTTAGATAGAGAAAATTATTGGATTGGAAAATTAATGACCATCTATCCATTTGGACTTAACAATCAAATAAAAAATGTAGGCAACATTTTGTATAAAGATTTATTAAAAAACGATTTTAATAACCCATATTTTAACTTCCCTGTTTTAAACAGAAGACCTGGTAGACACGGTAATAGAAGACTAAATACATTTAATAAAAAGAAAAGCAGGTCTGATATTATAATTATTGTTAATAATTTATATTCATTATATCGAAATTTCGGAATTAAAAAATTAAAAGATTCATTGAAAGGCCTACAAAAGAAAAGTTTTGCTCCTTTTATAGAAAATATTCTAAATAATAAACATAATTTCACAAATAAATTTAAGAATATAGTCTTTGCTTTTATGGGATATATTAGAGCTAATTCTAAGAAATCCAAAGATAACCGTATTAAAGATAAAGTCCTGTCCACTTTAAATTATTCCTCTAAAATTTTAGACAAAATTAATGTTAACAGTCTTATTAATTCAAAGAAAGTTAAGTCCAGTTACCAGATGGTTGTAAAGATTTCAAACCATTAATAGTGTATTCATATGAACGACCTGTTGGGTCTATTATTTGTAATTATAATAAAGTTTTAGGAAATCTTTCAGATAATGATATTTTCAATAATAATAAATGCGTGTGTGAAAGAGTCATGGATATGCCAGCTAGCAGACGTGATGCACTAGCAAAGTTCATTTATAGTCCGATATGTCACATATTAACAGGTGATGTAGAACTAGTTAAACATTTTGCAAACGACAAATTAGCGGAGCTATGTCGTAAAGGGTTTAAATTTAGAATAGGGAGTAATAAAGTAACATGGGACATAATTTTAAAAGATATTGTTTTTTCAGTCAATAAATTAAAAGATAAATTGTTAAAAATTGCGTGCTGCAATGCGAGAGAACTAGAAGCATGGTCTAAATTATTAATTAAGTTAATTAGAAATAAAATTTTCTCGCTTAAAAATGAATTTAATCTTTCAGATTTTATAGACTATAATTATAATAAGCTTAAAGCTGATTTAATAAATTTACATAAACATTTTGTAATCACTACAGTAGATAAAGCCAGCAATAATTATAGCTTCACATGTAAGAAATTTTATCTTGAAAATATGAAAAAAGAATTAGGTATTAAGGGTAACATATTACGTAAAAATATTTGCGGTAATTCTGTTTATGAAATTCAAAATAATCTGAATATTGATAACTTAATCGATGAACATACCAAGAAAAATATAATATTTGATATTAAACTTTCTGATAAGAACAAGTGCATTGCAAAATTATACATGTTACCTAAATTTCATAAAAGACCTTATAAATATCGCTTTATTGCCGGAGCAAAATTTGCTACCACTAAAACTCTATCAGAACAAGTAGTAAATTGCTTAAAATACATTAAAAGTACTCATAAAAGATATTGTAATACCATCATGAGAAGAACTGGCATTAACTATTATTGGAGTGTTGACAATTCGTTAGAAGTTATTGATAAAATAAATACCATGCCGAAAGTTACCTCGGTACATAGCTTCGACTTTTCAACTTTGTATACCAATTTGCCTTTAGATTTAGTATATTCAGAGCTTTGCTTTATTATAGATTTGCACTTTGACAGGTTCGTTAGGAATGGTAATTATTTCATAAATGTTTATACATATTTTAATAATGCATCACTTAGCTCTACTCCCACTAGTTCTGTATATTTTGATAGAACTAAACTTAAAGATGCCCTTAAATTCCTCCTTTTCAATACTTATGTTAGATTCGGGCCGTACATTTTCAAACAAATATTAGGAATTCCTATGGGTGGAAATGCTAGCCCTTTAATTGCAGACTTATTCTTGCTTGCTTTAGAATTTAAATATATAAAAGACTTAGTTGACAGTAGCAAGAAAAATAAAATTCCAGAAAAATTAGCACTTGCTAAACTGTTAAGTAATAATAGTAGATATATTGATGATATTCTTGTTTGCAATTTGTTAAATTTTAATCAAGTTGCTAAACTTATTTACCCTAATTCTATTCCCCTCACACAATGTAACGTAAATTATAAAGTTGAAAATTTTCTTGATATAAATATAGAGATTGTTAATGAACAGTGCATACTTAAAGTATATCACAAAGTTGATGATTTTAATTTTAACGTAATAAACTTTCCTTTCCCTAGTAGTAATATCGATAGTAAAATCACTTATAATTGTTTTTATTCCCAATTAATAAGATTTTGTAAAATCTGCACTAAAGTAGATGACTTTTGGGCTAGAGCTAGGTTACTATACAGACTCTTAGTGGACAGAGGTTTTGAGGCAAGTAAATTGTTCCATAAATTTAATCTTTTTAGGGTCAATTATTGTGACTGTATTCTAAAATTTGACATCAATAATTTTAATCAAGCATTTTTAACTTGAAGTTTCTTGTATAACCTCTGCTTACTTTTTGTCTGTATTTATTGTTTATCTTTGTCTTTTTCTACTATTATTATTATTAATATTAATATTGATGATTTTTTAAATGTATTGTTCTTGTTAAAAGAGTACTCTTTGTTTAAATCTGTTGTTACTTCATATTTTGCAATGATTGTCTTTATTATTACAGTAAACTTTCGTTAATCCGAAGGGCAGCGGACCGGCTCTCGTTCGGATTAGTGGATTTTTCGGATTATCGGACTTTACCCCTATGAACCTGTGTATGGACGAAAACATTGAGACATTAGGCCACCCAAATGACACAATGGTGCACACACACATATCATATGTTCATGAATTCACTTTAAAAGTTTACCATTGTCATTGTAACCTATTATCTACTTCAAAACATTCAGATCAATGGTCAAAGGAAGCTACTGATATAATCCGTAAACACCTGCGTCTTCTTCTTCTTCCACATCGTCTGCTAGAGAGTTTGTTTTGCTCTTGAACCCGCATCCTTGGGACGCTCCGATGCGCTACTGGCTTGCACTCGCATTTGTCTGCAAGCAGCATTCAGTCTTGAGCTTGAACACGCAACCCTTTCAAGAGGCTCACACCCCCCACCAAAGTCCCCTTTTTGAGGCATTGGGCCACTCAAATGACAGCATAATGTAGCACACACATAGCATAGTTTTCATGATTCCACTTTAAAATTTTACCATTGTCATTGTAGCCTATTTATCTACTTCAAAACATTTCAGATTAATGGTCAACAGGAAAGCTACTGATATCATCGTAAACACCTTCGTCTTCTTCTTCTTCCACATCTTCTGCTAGAGAGTTTGTTTTGCTCTTGAACGCATCCTTGGGACGCTCCGATGCGCTACTGGCTTGCAACCGCATTTTCGGCAAGCGCATTCATTCTTGAGCTTGAAAATGCACCTTTGGACGTATTAGTCCGTGAGCTTGAAAACTCACCTTTGGATGTTCCGATACGCCTACTATTTATAGTTTCAGTGATCGGAGCATCCCACGTGCTTTCAAGACAACAAGACAAGGTTGCTTTCAATACAATATAATATAACAGAGCATTCACAAAAGGAAAATCACAAAAGGAAAATTACAAGAACCGCTCAGGAAAGTGCCGTTTTTAAGGCATTACTATCCCGAACCACATCTGATCTTCAAGAGCAAGACAAACTCGCCTAGTAGACGGAGAGAAGAAGAATACGTTTATATCAGCAGATTCCTTTGGCCATTAATCTGAATGTTTTGAAAGTAGTTAATAGGCTACAATGAACAATGGTAAACTTTTGAAGGTGATTTCATGAACAGATGATATGTGGTGTGTGCACCAGTGTGTCCATTTGGGTGGCCTAATGTCTCCAAATTTTTTCGTCATAACACCAGGTTTCATAGGGGTAAAGTCCGATAATCCGAAAAATCCACTAATCCGAACGAAGCCTGTCCGCTGCCCTTCGGATTAACTAAGGTTTACTGTATATTATAATATATACAGTATATATACCGGTTTATATATACAGTACTGTATATGCCTTCTTTACAGTTAACAGATTTATTTGGTGTGTTTGTACTGTATATATATATATACAAGTCGCGCCCTCGCATGGGCGGACCCGCAGTTTGACCGGCCTTCGGTTTGTGCGGACCCAACAGCCGATGCGGACAAGGTCCCAAAATACCGTTAATTTAAAAGTTGTCCGGTATTTGGCGGGTCGGGCGGTGAACACTGCAGGCAATTTTCCGCTGAAATCGTGGAAAAATACGATAATGTAACCATAAGTACTATATATCTCATTATAACCTAACCTTAATTCTTTATATATATTTCATAATAAACTTATAAACAAAACAAGTTATACATGTAAGTTCAAATGAAAAAAACCATCAGTGTATACCGGTACCTACCGAAACACGCGTGTGTGTTATTGTTATGTCGGTTTGTGTGTGTTGTTTTTACCTATTTGTAGTTTACAGGAATTGAGCAGCGCTCGTGTTTGTCCTGTCTTAGTTACTTTATAATCAATCCATCTTACTTAGACAAGTATCGTAATGCGATATTGCCAGTTCCCAGTATTTTTGTACTAACATATCACACTTACTTTGCCCCTATTTCCATATTTACTTTTATCCCACCTAGATTTGAACATGTTAATGTTCCCGGCTCCTCCCCACCTCCTCCGCCAATTTTGTGCCAAGTCTCAATTCTCCTATATGGGAAGCTGAATTTCTTTGTGTCCTTACACCATCTGCCCTTCCTCAGGCTTAAACGCGTGCCCTCCGTGGTCCTTCCATTATCCCTCACGAATAGATTTCCCTATCTACTCGTTCCCAAACTTTTTACTCCCTTGAACATCGTTATTAAGTCGCCTCGATCCCTTCTCTCTTTTCAAGGTAGGCAGTTGTAGTTGTCCTTAAGTCTTTCCTCATAATGTCAACTCCCTTCAATCTTGGGATCATCTTCGTTGCTATCCTTTGGACTTTCTCTAATTTATTTATATGTTTTGTCAAATGTGGTGGCCATAATCACTGCTGCATATTCTAATCTTGGTTCTTATCATAGTCATTATCATTCTTCTTAACATTTCTTCATCCAAATAGTTACAATGCCACTCTCATATTGGTTATTATTCCATATGCTCCTCCAATGATCATGTTAAATATGCTTCTCCGGGGATAGATCATCTTGTATTATCACTCCAAGGTTCTTCTCATGCCGTGTTTTTGCCGATTAATTCAATTCCTAATTTGTACCTAGCCCAGCTTGGCCTTATCACACTTCTTCCCACTCCCAAAACATGCCACTTTTCTGCATTGAAACTCATTTTCCAGGTTTGGCTCCATCTGTGCAACTCATAATAGGTCCCTTTTGAGAGATCCTGAACAACTTTCTATACAGTTGACATTCTTCCTGATCTTAGCGTCAATCCGCAAACCATATTCATATGACTATTTCAAGTTTTTCTGGCATGTCATTTACATAAAGTAGGAACATTATCGGACCCAACACTGATCACCTGTGGTACTCCGCTCGTCACACTCCTCCACTGTGAATATTCATCTCGTAATCGTGGTCCTCAGTCTCTTCCTATTAAAAAGTTTTCCATCCATTTTAACATCCTACCATGTACACCTCCAACAACCTGCAATTGTCACAATAACCGTTTGTGAGGCAACCCCTGTCAAAGGCCTTTTTCAGGTTCCAGGTAAACACAGTCAACCCATCCCTCGCTCTCCTGTGTAACATCTACACCTCTTCTATCAAAGCTTTAATAAATTAGATACACAAGATCTCCCGTCCCTAAATCCAAACTGTTTCTCTCGCTAAGGGCACCCCCTGTCCCTCAATGAAGTGTGTCCACTTTTTCCTTATAATTTTCCTCACCATTTTTACAAACAATGCTGGTGAGGGACACCGGTCCTTAGTTAGGCGGATTTTTCTCTGTCTCCTCCCTTTGTAAATTGGTACTATGTTAGCTCTCTTCCATTCCACCTGGCCGGTCTCCCCTCATTCAGTTAAGATTTGATGATTTCATAGATTGGTTCCACTAACGCTTCCGCACATTCTTTGAGGATCCATCCAGCCACTCCATCTGGTCCCAATGATTTCCTCACGTCCAAATCCTGCATCATTTTCAGAACTTCACTTTTTGTCACTTTCCTTTCAGCGTTCTGTGGCGTTCTCATTTCTCTAGCATGTTTCTATATACTCCTCCTCTTTTACAAACACTGACTTAAGCTTTCACATTCATAACTTCACACAATTCTTGTAGCCTTTGCCCCCCAATTTAAGCTTGTTTTTTTTTGTTCCAACTCTTGGTCTGACAATACCTTCTTTTGTTTTTATTTTTCCAGTTACAAATCTATAAAATAGTTTTGGCTCATTTTTGCACTTGTCTCTACATCATTCCTTTCATATTTATATTGTTTCCTCCTCGTCGTATCTTTACGTATTCATTTCTTTTCTCCTTGTACTTTATTCCAGTTATTTTCACTATGTCTCTTCCGTGCTATATTCCATGCTCGGTTTCTTTCTATCCTGTGCCTTACTACATCTTATATTGAACCATTCTTTTTCCTTCTTTACTACCTCCGATTGGAACCTGGGGACATCTTTATTTACTCCCTTCTTCATATACTTTCAGGAAAACTCTATATTTGTCTTGAACCATTTCCAGGCTTTCTAGTTCCTTCCAATTTATACTTTTGAAATAATGTTTCCATGATTTAAAATCAGTTTTAGCATAATTGTATCTAGTTATTTTATGTCCTTCAGTTCTCTCCTCATTTTTTCCCCAATCCATCGCCATTTCTAATCTCTTGTGATCACGTTTTCCCAAGGGACAACGATAATTTATCTTTCGAACATCAGGGGGAGTCACTGGTGACGACTAGGTCTAGCCTGGATGTTGTCATGCCTCCCTCCTGATTCTTGTGTTTTCTCTAACCTGTTGTGTTACCAAGGTTTTCTGTTACTCAGATTCAGTAATTTACTGCCCCAAGAGTTCAATTATGTATTTCCCGCATCTAACCCTTCCCAATTGACTTCCGTACAATTGAAATCACCTGTTAATAATAATTAAATTTCTTTCCTATTAAAAAGCATTTTTTGTGCATCTAGAGATTCCGTGATTAGTTGATCATAGTTTATCCCGCTTCCATGCTCTAGTTTGTGGTGGTATATAAGCCACTGCTATATCAGTTGCGTTGTTGTCCTTGTCTTTTATGTGTCACTGCGATAATTTCTGATCTATTATTGCCTAGGTTACTCTCACTTGCTTCTATATTTTTTGTCCAGTCATTATTAACACTTCCACCGCCCACTTTTCCTTCTCTATCTTTTCTCCACACATTATACCCTTCCCAGCCCAAAACTCCCAATTCAGTACCACCTCTCAACTTTGTTTCTGCTAAGCACATAATATGTGGTTTATATTTCCTCAATATAGTCCTTCAATTCTAATTTCTTAGACAGCAAGCCATCCACATTACTATACATCAGCTTCATCTTCTCCCCCCTTCCTAACACCTTTCTTTTTTTCTCTTTCCCTAATATTCCCAGACTCTACTCCCCCCCCCCCCCTCCACTCCACCTTCTCTCCCTTGCTCCCCCCGTGCCCTCCACCTGGCCCTGTTCCTCTCACTTGTTCCTGGTTTAACTAGCCAGTATCTCTCCTCCTGTTCCTTCGGTACTGGTACTTCCTTCCTTCCCTGTCCGACCGTTCATTCCCTAATTTCTCTGTTTTGCCCCTCCGTCTTCCCTCTGTGGGCGTTTTGATGAACCATTTCCTCTTCTTTTCGTGTCCTACCAGTCTCCAATAAAAAAAATCCACTTCTTGTTCTGTTTCTTTGTTGGCATTCAATTCCTTCACCTCATCCCTCAACTTTTTCATTTTGTTTCTTTAATCTAAGTCCAAGTCTTTTTCGATGTAACTATGCGCAGAACAAGCCGTATCTTTCACCCTCCATTTAATTATTCATGATTTCCCTCTACTATTCCTACTGTGCGAAACTGCACTTTCATTGGCCTAGACTGGCTAGACTCTTGTTAATATTTTCCAATTCTATGCATGTCTTCAATTTCATTCTCCCACTCTCGTCCACACCCCCGTCCACTACCTGTAGAATCTCCCTCACTCGGTCCATCTCTCTATCCTAATGCCTCTCCTCTCTCTTTACATTGTGTTTCTCCTTATATTCCTCTTATCACAATACATTTCTTTCTTCCAGCAGTCTCGCCTCACTAGATTTTCCATTTTGTCTAATTACCTTAACTAGATCCTTTCAAAGTTACCTCCCTGCCTATGTATCTTTTGCTCCTCTTGTTTACTATCTCCGAATTCAATTTCAAATTCCTTACCTCCTTGTTCTTTTGAAATTCATCCTTCTTTAATTCAAACATCCTTCATATCTATTCTTCAGCCTGTCCACCTTTCTTCCTGCATTTCGCTAATGAATAACAAACCCGTAACACGGAATGTCTCATCCTTCAGAATTTTACCAATTTGGTTTGTCCATCCGTTTTTTTTTTTTTCTCTTTCGTTCATAATCTAAGCTTTTTGTCTCCTGTTCCTCTAGCTTCCGCTCCAGTTTATTCAACCCTACCTCACACGCAAATGCAGCTATTGCTACTCCCTCCTCTGAGAACCCTGAATATCAAATCCCCTCATGATCACGGATTCATAAGGGTCTCTGGTTACCACCCTGCTTGGGGGCAGGCTAAGCCGCGGTTCCTCCCACCAGCTGGCCATACTACCAGCTGGCCTTTGGTTTACACCTTTGTTCGGCTCCACAAGTGTCGGTCGGGAATATCCATTACTTTTTCTTTCTTACTCAAATCAAACTCAACCTCTCAACCTTTTTTAACTAGGGCGTATATATTCACTAATTGCATTTCAATTAGAATTAATAAACAAAAGGACAACACATATGAACGCTAAAAAATTACCAACCCACCAAAACAGGCGCTGGCTGAATCAGCTGTCTCAAGCACGTCCGCCCTCCACCACGGTCTGGACTGTGTGTGTGTGTGGTTGTGTATTTACCTATTTGTAGTATACAGGGGTTGAGCTTTTTAGGCTCGTATTGTCCCGCTTCCTGAGTTACAATTATCTAACTTTGCCTTTAAAATATGAATGTTTTTGGCACACACCACTTCCTCTTTTCCAACTGATTCCCTTACTTATACTTCTGTAAGGGAAACTATACTTTCTTCTCACATGCTCCTTTACATCTTCCTTTCATTAGTTTTATATCTATGGCCCCCTAGTTCTCACCATTATCTTTCACAATATAACCCTTCTTTGTCCACCTTTTCGAGTCCTCTCACACATTTGTAACCATCATAATAATATCGCCTCTCTCCCTCCTATCCATTTAAGAGATGGTTAAATCTAATTTCTTTAATCTCTCCCTCATATGGTAATTCTCTCAGTTCTGGTGTCATCCTAGTTGCAGCTCTCCTGAACCTTCTCCAGCTTCTTTATATGCTTTTTTAGATGTGGTGCCCACACACTGCCACATACTCCAGTCTTGGTCTCAACAATGTTTTTATTATTTTCTCCAGCATCTCCTCGTTTATATAGTTAAAGGCTATTTTTATTCTGTTTAGCAGTCCATATGTTTCTCCCACTATCTTATTAATATGATTCTCAGGTGAAAGATCACTCCTAACAGTTATCCCTAAGTCCTTTTCTTTCTCTGATGGGTTCAGAGTGTTTTCTCCTAACTTATATTCCATCTGAGGCCTTCTTTTTACTTACTCCCATTTCCACTACATGACATTTATTTGTGTTGAATTCCATTGTCCACTTCTTGCTCCATTGATCTATCCTATTCAAATCCCTCTGTAATTCCCTACCACTGTTTTCATCTTCTATACGCTTCATGATCTTGGCATCATCTGCAAACATATTCATATATGCATTTATATCCTTTGGCATGTCATTAATGTATATTAGAAACATTATCGGTGCCAGCACCGCTCCCTGCGGAACTCCACTTGTGACATCTTTCCACGTAGAAAATTTATCTCTGCTAGTAGTCCTCATCTGTCTCCCTGAAAGATAGTCCTCCATCCAATTTAACAAACTACCCTGAATCCCTCCATACTCTTTTAATTTCCACTTCAGCCAGCTATGCGATACTCTGTCAAAAGCTTTCTTCATGTCAATATATATGCTGTCCACCCATCCATCTCTCTCTTGTAATATGTCAACCACTCTGTCATAAAACTGAGTAGATTTGTAACACATGAGTACCGTCCCTGAATCCAAATTGCCTGTTAGATAGTAGAGTATTCTTTTCCAAGTAAATCATCCATCTTTTTCTTAATTATTTTCTCACAGATTTTGCACACTTAGACTAGTAAGTGACACAGGTCGATAATTAATGGATGTTCCCTGTTCCCACCTTTATAAATCCGGTACAATGTTGGCTCTCTTCCAGTCCATTGGTAATTTTCCCACTTCCCAGAGAGTATTTCATTATCTCATATAAGGGTTTCACTAGTTCGTCAGCACATTCTTTCAAAATCCATCCCGCTACATTGTCAGGTCCCACTGCTTTTTTCACATCTAGTCCTTTCATTATTTCTACTAGCTCCTCTGGGAGAAAATTAATCTCTCCCAGTTTATCACCAATTTCACCTACCGGTACTTCTTCAAAGTTATCATCTTTAGTATATACTGAGTGTAGTGTATTGTTCATAATTTCACACATATTCTGGTCGTCATCATAAGTGGTCCCTTCAACCTTCAACCTCACTATTCTATCCCTTACCTTCATTTTACTATTTATAAACCTATAGAACAGCTTAGGATCACTCTCACATTTTTTCACAATGTTCTTCTCATATTCTCTGGCTTCTTGTCTCCTGATTGCAGCATATACATTTCTTAATCTCTTATATCTGTTCCAAGTTTCTCTATTACACCTTTTTCTAGCTGCCTTCCACGCTTGGTCTCTCTTTTCCTTGGCTTTCCTACATTTTTCATTAAACCAATCCTTTTCCTTCGCTGACGTATTACCTTGTTTAGGGACATATTTATTAACTCCTTCTTCATATATTGTTTTAAATACTCCATACTTCTCGTCTACACTATTTCTCTGATGTATTTCACTCCAGTCAACATCTCTAAAGTATTGTCTCAGTGATTGGTAGTCTCCTTTTGCATAGTCAAACCTAGTTTCCTTGTGCTCCTCCCTCTCCTCCATATTTGAATAACCCAATAGGATTTCTATGTCCATTACAACGTGATCGCTCTTGCCTAAAGGTGGTAAGTATTTTATATCAGAAATTACATCTGGGTCTCTAGTAAACATTAGGTCCAATCTGGATGCTTCATTTCCCCTTCTTCTTGTATTTTCCTTTATATTTTGCACCAAATAAATTTTCTGTTACCATATCCAGTAGCCTATACCCCCACGAGTTCACGTTGCTACCAGCTTCTCTCTGCTCCCAATCCACCTCTTTACTGTTGAAGTCCCCTACTATAATTAATTCATTGGTTCTACGAGTTAATTTTTCAATACAAATAATCATCTCATCTTTGATAAATTTGTATTCCTCCTCTTCCCAAGCTCCTGTGTAGGGCGGCATGTAGGCCACTACAATATCCGCCTTTTGATTGTCATCATCTGTCAATTCTACTGCTAATATTTCCGCTTTACTATTATTCAGATCAATCATTCTTGTTTTCAATTTATTATGTGTAAGAATTAGCACCCCTCCCCCCATCTTGTCTTCTCTATCCCTTCTCCAGATATTATAGTTGTTCCATCCCATTCCCTCCAAACTTATCCCTTTATTTAGTTTAGTTTCACATAGACACAATATTAAGGGCTCTTCCTGTCTGATGTAATCATTTATTTCTAATTTCTTTGATAGCAGCCCATCCACATTACTATAGACCATTTTGCACCTGTTGCTTTAACCATTATGATTGATATTCCCTGTCTTTTTCCTACTATTTCCCCTTCCTGTTGCACCTCTCCCTCCAATCCTTCTTCCTGTACCACCACTTCTTTTCTCCCCCCCTCCGCCCCTATCTTCTCCCCCTTCTTCAGGTACCACCTCCTATCTTTCCCATCCATGTTTCTGTAGAAAAAATCCCCCTTCTCCACTTCTGATCTATTATCGTTCTTTTCTTTGACTTCTCTATTTATTTCTCTAAATTTTTCCCTCTCTTCCGCATTTAGATCTTTCCTTAGTTTAACATTTCTGTATTCCCCCTCCTGACTTAACTTCCAGCTGGATCTAAGTACCTCCTCTGCTACTTTGGTTGACTTAAATCTAATCTTCATTGGCCTCATTTCTCCTTTCTTGTATTTCCCTAGTCTCCAACAATCCTCTACCTCTCTCTTCCATCCCTCCTTATCTTGTCTATCTATCACATCAATCATCTTCTCAACTTTCTTCATCTCCACACCCTTTCTAGATTTCTATCTAATATTTCCCCTTCTACATCTCCAAACATAATTACACATCTCTTCTTATCAATAATATCACTGACCTGTTTCTCATTTTGTCTGATGGCATTAACTACCCTCTTGTTCAGGTTCTCCTCCTGCTGTTCCTTTTGCTCCTCAATAATTGCTTTTAGTTGTACCTCTGCTTCACCCACTCGATCACCCCAGACATTTTTCATTTGAGATACCTCTTCCTCCATTTTTTGTGTCCTGTCCTGATTTGTGTCCACTCCTTGTTTTAGCCTAGCATTCTCCTCCCTCAATTCACGAATCTCTCTCTCAGCCCTCTCCCTATACCCATCATCTATCTCTTTCACTCTCTCATTTAAATGTTCTTTGTATTCCTTAATCTGTTCTTTTAAAGCCACATTCTCAGATACCAATTCGTTGACCCTAGCAGTTAAATCATTTAAACCCTCCCCCGGGACACAGCTCTCTTCCACTACAGTCCCAATGGTTTTCCTCCACCCCTCCATTTCCTTTCTCCACTTTATCAGCCCCATCAGATTCCTGTTCAGGAAGGTGATCTGGTCCTCCTTACCTTCAGGAAAGCCTGAATAATCCCCTTCCTCGTCATAAAAACGTGTGTGTGTGTGTGTGTGTGTGTGTGTGTGTGTGTGTGCGTGTGCGTGTGTGTGTGCGCGCGCGTGTGTGTGTGCGCGCGCGTGTTACACTAGTTGTACTTACACTAGTTGTATTTGCGGGAGTGAGCATGCTCGTTAATTCCCGCCTCCTAAGATATGTTTGTCATACCGTGCTTTGAAACTATGCACTGATGGTGCAGACACTACTTCGGCTGGCAATTTGTTCCACCCACTAATCGAGTTGGTAGGAAATCTTTTACTTTTCAGATCAGATTTACTATTTAGCACTTTTAGTTTGTAGCTGTGACCTCTTGTCCTCTCACCTCCATCCCTCTCTATGAAGTTTTCTTGGTCGATTTTGTCAAGACCTCTAACACATTTATATATCTGAATTTGCTGTCCTCGTTTCCTTCTCTGTTCCAGTGTAGGTAGATTCAATCTCTCGAGCCTCTCTTGGTACTCCAAATTTTCCAAACCTGGGATCATCCTCGTAGCTGCTCTCTGTACCCTCTCAATTTTGTGGATATGTTTCTTCAGTGAGGGGACCACACTACAGATGCATATTCCATCCTGGGTCTTATTATTGCCGTTATTATTTGTTTCATGGTGTTTTCATTAAGATAATTGAAAGACATCCTAATATTTGCCAATAATGCCAGTGATTCTCTCACTATCTTATTTACGTGGCTTTCTGGAGACATGTTATCCCTAAATTCTATCCCCAAGTCTTTTCTTTTTCTGCTTTGGGATCACTTCGTTTCCTAGTTTATAATCTTTTCTAGGTCTGTACTTGCTTTTACCCATTTCTAGAGTCTTACATTTCCCTGCATTGAACTCCATATTCCATTTGATGCTCCATTCATGGATCTTTTGCAAATCTGCTTGGAGCTCAAGGCAATCCTCCTGGGTTCTGATCGTTTTAAGCAGCTTAGCATCGTCCGCAAACATACTCATGTAGCTTGTTAGTCCCTCAGGCAAGTCATTTACAAATATTAGAAACATGATTGGGGCTAGAACAGATCCTTGTGGTACCCCACTCGTAATTTGAGTCCAGTTGACGATTTCCCCCTTACTGTTGTTCTCATCTGTCTTCCGCTAAGGTAGCTCTCCATCCATTTCAGCAGTTTGTCTCCTACTTTTCCCTCATGTTTTAATTTCCATAGCAATCTCTTGTGTGGAACTTTGTCAAATGCCTTTTTAAAGTCTAGGTAGGCACAGTCTACCCATCCTTCCCTTTTGTCCACTGTGTCTATTACTCTAGAGTAAAAACTCAACAAGTTGCTTATACATGATCTGCCACCTCTGAATCCAAATTGTCGGTCAGTAATTAATCTTTTGGATCCAGGTATTTCACCCATTTGAAGCTTATTAATCCTTCCAGAATCTTCATGAGGATGCTCAATAGTGATACAGGTCTATAGTTCAGTGGTTTATCTCTGTTTCCTCCCTTAAATATAGGAATAATGTTTGCTCTTTTCCATTCTGTAGGTACTATCCCTGTGTCCAATGATTTGGTCATTATGTCATATAACGGTATACTCAGTTCCATAGCATTTTCTTTAATAATCCAGCCTGATACTCCGTCCGGTCCAGCGGCTTTGTTTGGATCCACCTTACTCATTTTGTCTATGAGCTCTGGTCTGTTAAATGTGACTTCCGGCATTTCCTCTGTACCTATCTCATTGGTTTCTGGTGCAATGAATTCTCCTTCTTTTGTAAATACTGATGCAAAATTTCTATTTAGTTCTTCCGCAATCTCCGTATCCTCTTCTATGATTCTGTTTCCACTTTTAATCTTAACGATCGTGGCTTTTATCTTCCTTTTGCCGTTTACAAACTTGAAAAAACATTTTTGGATTCTTTTCATAGTTCTCCACTATCCCTTTCTCATGGTTTGCCTCTGACCTCCTCCTCATTTCTGTGTATTTGTTTCTCTCCTCTTTATACTTTGCCTGTTATCTTCCGAATCCCAGTTTCTCATCTTTTTCCAGGCTTTGTTTTTTGCTTCCTGTGCTTGCCTACATTCGCGGTTAAACCATACTTTGCGATTACTTTTTTTCCTTTTATTAATGTACTTAGGGACAAAAGTTTTTATACCAGTATCATAGATCTCCATGAATGCCTTGAGTTTTTTGTCTACCTCACTTTCAGATAACACCTGATCCCAATTTTGTGATTTGAAAAAATCCCGTAGTCCTACGAAATCGGTTCTGGAATACATCCAGTGATTTTCCTTGTGTTTTTCCCTTCCCTTGGGTAGATTATACTTCAATAGTAAGTCTATGTCTAGAACTGCATGGTCGCTTTTTCCTAGTGGGCATAGGTACTGAATACTTTGAACCTCCTCCTCCCTTCTTGTGAATAGAAGGTCCAATCTAGCTGGTTGATCACTTCCCCTTACTCTTGTTGACTCTTTTACATGTTGGTATATAGAATTTTCCATGGCCATACTTAAAAATTCATAGCCCCAACTTTCCTCTCCTGCTCCGGCTTCAAGATCTTCCCAATTCACTTCCTTGCAGTTTAAAGTCCCCACACATGACTATTTCATTCTTTGAAGCCAAGATATTTCCTAGCACACTAATTGTTTCCTTACGCATTAGGCTATGCTCCTCCTTACCCCATGTCTTCGTCTTGGGAGGTACATACGCTACTATCACCACTATTTTTTCGTTTCCACCAATCTCTATTGCTAAAACTTCTGCTGTTGAAGTTACCAGTTTTATCTCAGACACAATCAAATCTTTCCTAGTAAGGATGCACACTCCACCTCCATGTCGAAATTTTCTGTCCCTCCTCCAAATCCTGTATTCAGACCATCCTAGTAAATTTATATCGAGGTCTTCTCTTAGTTTTGTCTCAGTGAGACATACTATTTCTGGTTTCTTAGTATTGAGTAAGTCTGTTAGTTCTAGTTTCTTAGAGATTAGCCCATCGACATTGCTATATAGAATCCTTATACTTTCTAGTCCCCCAATACCTGTTCCAAGCCCCTTAACTGCGGCGGTCTGTTCCCTACCCTCTTTTACTTTTAGTTTCTTTTTACCGAAAGTTTCATAATCTTCCCCTTTCTTACTCCGTAAAAAAACTTATTCTTTTCATGTTCTGTCCTCTTGCTATTTTCCTCCCTGGCAGTTTTCCTTAGTTTCAGCCTCCTTCTTTCTCTCTTCTTCTGGTAAGTCTCGCCTGATGTAGATTTTGTCTTTACCCTCTAACCCTTTTAGCCTAGCCGCTACTGCCATGATTTCATCACATGTCCTTCTTGACTTAAATTCGATTTTTACCAGTCTATTGTATTCCTTTGTATATTTTCCCAGCCTAAACATGTCTGATATTTCCTCCTTCCAGGTGTCCTCCTCATCTTTAATAGAATCCAGAATCTTGTTGATGCGACCTTCATCCTGTTCTTTTCGTTTTGTCCAGTCTAGTTCCTCCTTTTCTTCCACCCCTGATATTATGAGGCAGTTAGCCCTACGACTTTCTTCCTGGATGGCCTGAGAGTTTTCGTGGATGCCTTGCTTAACCATTTTTTTTTACCTGGTCCTTTATCCTAACATCTTGCTGTTTCTGTTCATCCAATATCTTCCTGAATTCGTCACTGTGTGCCTTCCTTACACTGTCTAAATCTTTTACCACTTGGTCTCTAGTCATGCCCCAAGCATTTTTACCTTCAGAGATACTGGCGTCTAGCCTAGTCATTATCACTGCCTTTTCTCTCTCCACTGACTCCAACCTGTTCTTCAACTCACCATTCTCTGTAACAATTTCCTTCTTAACTAACTAACTCCAAGCCGGTCACTCTGTCTTCCAAGTTCTTGATTTTGTTCAACAGCATGAAGCAAAATTTACCTGTGTCCTCAGTCGTCCATGTTGTCATGAAACCGGGAAAATCCGGCTCTCCCTCCGATTCGTCACTCCCGCCTTTATCACCCCTCCCCCCCTCAGCCCCCTCGTCACCTTCATTAACCATCTTCCCCACCTATTTCCTCTTGAAGTTGGAACCAATATCTTGCCTCTTGGGCAATACTTACATAGGCCATATACTTTTACCCACCATACTGAGCCGAGAACTTCCCGCGCCGAAAACAACAATATTGTGCGGTCTTTTCGGATTGTTAACTCACACCCTATAGTTTAGTCACTAATTTCTCACTTGCCAGCCGAAGTTTACGTGTTTTATATGATCATCCTAATCCCTGGAGTCCCCTTTACACATGAATAAGATATATAATATAGCTCACTCCCGCCTGCAACCATGTAAGTAGAATCAGCTGGAGCCTGTGGACCGCTTCCTCTCGAGTCAGCTGTTGTCTCGTGTGTGTGTGTGTGTGTGTGTGTGTGTGTGTGTGTGTGTGTGTGTGTGTGTGTGTGTGTACTTACTCTAGTTCTTACTCTAGTTGTATTGCGGGAGTGAGCATGCTCGTTATTTCCCGCCTCCTATATGTGTAGGTGTTATATGTATCGTTGGAATGGCTGTGGATGTGTGTGTAGTCTGTATTTTTAGCCAATTGGCGACATCGGAAACGAAGGCTTAGGGTGGATCTGTATGGTACCATTCTCACTATAGACGGTACCGTCTCGCCCGAAGGCTTAGGTAGCCATCAGCTTAGGTGAACCATATGATACCCATCTCGCCTTGTACCATTTTTGCCAACCCCAGATGGGACGTCACAACGTCGTCCACTTATTCCAGGTACCTATTTACAGCTAGGTGAGCTGAGGCTAACACATGAAAGGAGACAAGCCCAATTTGTCTCCGCCCGGCCGGGGGATTGAACCCCCGACCCCTCGTGTGTGAGACGAGAGCGCTACCTACTAGGCTACGGGCTGTGTGTGTGTGTGTGTGTGTGTGTGTGTGTGTGTGTGTGTGTGTGTGTGTGTGTGTGTGTGTGACCTCCCCAATTTGAACTAACTGATTTTGTCTACTCTACTTCTGACTACAAAATTGACTTCCCGAATTTGTCAACCCCCTGATTTTGACTATTTCATTAGTACTATACTACTTTTTCTTTTAGGGCAAACACTCTACACCAGGTATTATAGAGATAGCCGGTTTGCCACAGTTATAACAGTAAACCGATTATGGCAGTCTGTGCCCTGATGAAGTCCATCCGCCTCTCTATTTTGCATTGGGGTGGGTGTTTGACTGTCTCTCTATATTTTTCATATATCTGTGTTAATTTCAACTCTTTTCACATGTGTGTTCTTTTCTTGTGTGGCTATGTCGGCTGTATCAGTAGGGAGTCTAAAAACCCGAGTTATTTATGTAGGCAACAAAATGTTACTATAATTAGGCCTATACTCTATGGAATTTAATTTAATTTTACCAAATAATATTTAGTGTTTTCAACACTAAATTTGTTTTAGCAGACAACACAATAACAAAGTTTAATGGATTTTTCTTTGGCTTTTAGCCTACTATTATAAATATTATTTGGTAAAATTAAATTAAATTCTGTAGAGTATAATTATTATAATAACATTTTGTTGCCTACATAAATAACTCGGGTTTTTAGACTCCCTACTGATACGTCCGACATAGCCACACAAGAAAAGAACACACACACACACACACACACACACAAACCGATATAACAATAACACACGCGTGTTTCTGTACCGGTACACTGATTTTTCATTTGAACTTATAACTCGTTTTATATAAGTTTATTATGAAATATTATAAAGAATTAAGGTAAGTATATAAGAGATATATAGTACTTATGGTTACGACGATTTCGGCGGGAAGTTGCCTGCCCGTGTCACCATATTGCTAACATCGCCTCGAAACTCTCCACGGAAATCGTCATCACAACTGAACCAGTTGACTTAGAGAGCTCTACTCAACGCCAGTCTACAGATTGGAAACAGCAGTACGTTTAGAGATGTGTGGGAATTTTCTAGCTGTTAAAATAACAAAGATAAGGGTAGCCTATTAAATACGTTTTTCGGCCATATCGCCCGGATCTCGAAAATGTCCTTAGGATGGGTTAGGGTTAGAAAACATCGTATAGCCTAGGCCTATTTACTCTATTTCCCATGTACGGACTTTTTCATTGTACGGACATGGGTCCCCCCCCTATTAGTCCGCACATTCGAGGGTTGACTGTATACAGGGTGTTCCAGTAATGCTTTTCATAAATTATATGGTGGACTCATCAGACAAAAATAAGAATACATTACTCTATGAACATGAGGTTGAGTATTTATAATAACGGAGTTATTACACGATTTAAGTTAACGATAGATACAATGCCATTCAGTCCAAGGGGTAATGTTGCCATTTTAGTGGATTATATCCATTTGGCCTTCACTATCGCTTGCTAGCCTCAAGATAGTGAGCAGTAGCGATCTGACTTTTCGGTAGAAATATGTCCGGCTTCGCCGGATTTGATTTTTCTACCGGCAAAGCCGGACATATTTTTCTACCGAAAAGTCAGATCGCTACTGCTCACTATCTTGAGGCTAGCAAGCGATAGCGAAGGCCAAATGGATATAATCCACTAAAATGTCAACATTACCCCTTGGACTGAATGTCATTGTATCTATCGTTAACTTAAATCGTGTAATAACTCCGTTATTATAAATACTCAACCTCATGTTCATAGAGTAATTTATTCTTATTTTTGTCTGATGAGTCCACCATATAATTTATGAAAAGCATTACTGGAACACCCTGTATATACAGTATATACAGTAAACTTCCGTTAATCCGAAGGGCAGCGGACCGGCCCTCGTTCGGATTAGTGGATTTTTCGGATTATCGGACTTTACCCCTATGAACCTGTGTATGACGAAAACATTGAGGCATTAGGCCACCCAAATGACAGAATGGTGTACACACACATATCATATGTTCATGAAATCACTTCAAAAGTTTACCATTGTCATTGTAGCCTATTACCTACTTCAAAACATTCAGATTAATGATCAAAGGAATCTGCTGATATAAACGTCTTCTTCTTCTTCCGTCTACTAGCGAGTTTGTCTTGCTCTTGAAGATCAGATCAGATGTGGTTCGGGAAGTAATGCCTTAACAACGGCACTTCCCTGAGAGGTTCTTGTAATTTTCATTTTGTGATTTTCCTTTTGTGACATGCTGTTATATTATATTGTATTGAAAGCACCCTTGTCTTGTTGTCTTGAAAGCACCCTTGGGACGCTCCGATCACTGAACTATAAATAGTAGCGTATCGGAACGTCCAAAGGTGCGTTTTCAAGCTCAAGACTAATACGTCCAAAGGTGCATTTTCAAGCTCAAGACTGAATGCGCTTGCAGAAAATGCGGTGCAAGCCAGTAGCGCATCGGAGCGTCCCAAGGATGCGTTCAAGAGCAAAACAAACTCTCTAGCAGACGATGTGGAAGAAGAAGAAGAAGAAGGTGTTTACGTTTATATCAGTAGCTTCCTTTGAGCATTAATCTGAATGTTTTGAAGTAGGTAATGGGCTACTATGACAATGGTAAACTTTTAAAGTGAATTCATGAACATATGATATGTGTGTGCTCCATTATGTGTCATTTGAGTGGACTAATGCCTCAAAAAGGGGACTTTGGGACTTCTTGAAATTCGGACCATCGGGTGAATTCGGATTTGGCCTCAAATTGAAAAATTCGGACTATTGGGAGATTCGAATCATCGGTCGTCGGATTAACGGACTTTTACTGTATATACAGTTGGTCCTCCGGTAACCCGAGTTTTAGAAACGCGGATTTGGTGGCACGCGGTACACCCCAAATATCCAAAATGTTACTAACGCGGTCAATACTTACAATGACGCGGGGTCCAGCTGGGCAGTTTTCTCTCTCCTGTGCCGGGCAAGGCTGTTCCGTCTCCGTCACTTGCGACTCGTCCGGGTATGTTATTCCCTCCCCAGCGTCCTTCCCCAGTTCCACCATTGTTCGCCTCACTTACCGACCCCCCCCCCCCCACCGCGTGTGTTGTAACACAGGCCGTGGTTCTCAAAGTGCCTTTTTTTCTGTGACCCAACCTTGCCGCCATGCCGCCCAGGAAGCGCCGTATCTTTACGTACGCACAGAAATATGACATCGTGAAGGAGTGAAGGAGTTAGAAAAGGGGAAGAGACACGCTGAGTTGGCAAGACGACATGAAGTTAACGAGAGTACAATTCGCACCATTTGGAAGGACAGGGAGAAGATTGCCAACATTATGAAGGGAAACCCTGCAGAAGGTACTCAGGCGTCGATAAAAGTGGGAAATGTCATCCTAAAGAAGACAGAGAAGCTAATGGTGCGGTATTTGGCGAGGCAAAACAAGAATCATGTGCCGACAGATGGACGGATGATCAGAGAAAAGGCGAAGAAATATTATGCAGCAGTTGCTCGAATGAACAATGTACAGAATCCCAAACCCTTTAAGGCATCTGCTGGGTGGTTGATGTTCTTCAATAAATGAAAAAAAAAATGAAAAGTGTTCGGATCACAGGAGAGACAGCAAGCGCCGACAATGCTACAGCCAACGAATACCCTGCTTTCTTACGTGAGGTTATTGTGGCCGATGGCTACAACTTGGATCAGATTTTTAACTGCGATGAGTCGGGAGGGAGTCAACTGGAAGAAAATGCCTAAAAGGTCTTACATTTCTCGCAAGGAGAAGGCAGCAAGGGGCTACAAAATGGCCAAAGAACGTGTAACCATCTTGTTGTTGTTCCCCAAGCTGCCTGGCCGAACAGCCCCAAGGCCCCGAGCAATTCCAAGGCCATAACCGAGCGCCCCCACAGAACCCTCCCTGCCGACCACAATAAAGCCTGGGTGACCGAAGCCACTCCATGGCGGGGAGCTGAGGAGGGTGCAGAAATGCCCGGGAAACCAAAGCCCCACCCAGGGCCCTGTGCCCCTCAGCAATTATGAAGAGAAAGTTGAGGGGCAAGGGAAAAATGTGATGCTGTGGCTTCCAATCTTGGTAGATTGGGAGGTCAATCCACGGAAAAGACGCCGTCACTTGAGATCTAGAAAATATATAAGTTAAAGGAACAGTCAGAATAAGCTATGGGTATGGCAGAGATCGCTCAGTTCTCACTCTGATAGACCAGCCCATCACCACATGACTAGAACCCAATCCTCTCAGCATCAGCTAGGAAAGGCCCTAGAAAGCCGCCTTTGGCGGGGGGATAGCTCCCCTATTTCAACCCCTTTTGGGGTCGGGCACCCGCCCTGTAACCATCTTGTTGACTTGCAATGCTTCCGGCACCTGCAAGATGAAGCCTCTAATCATCCATAAGGCAAAGCGGCCAAGGCCTTATCGCAATATGGACATGGAAGTTGAATGTGCATTGGATGAGCAACAAGAAGGCCTGGATGTCGTCAGCGTTGAGCCTCGAATGGTTCGATAATCATTTTGTGAAGGACTTGGAAACATTTTGTGCCCGCCAAAACATTGCTTTTAAAGCACTGTTATTACTTGACAACGCACCCGGACATTCCCGATTGTTGGTTGATCGGCACCCTAACGTAAAAGTGATGTTCATGCCCCCGAATACTACGTCTCTCCTACAGCCCCTGGACCAGGAGGTGATTGCGTGCTTTAAGGGTGCGTATGCCACTAAGACTTTCCTGATGCTCGACACTGCCACTGACACCCAAGAAGAACTGCTACAGATGTCAGACGATGAATCAGTCCCTGACTCTCTCCCACCACTCGAAGAACTGTCTGCCCCAGACTCTCCCCCACCACTGAATGAGCAGGTACCAAACGCACCTCCACCACAACAACAACAACGACCACAACACCAACAGGAAACCGCCGACGGAGCAGCTATGACAGTGCCTGCCTTTTGGAAAAGGTTTCATATTAAGAATGCAGTGGATACGATGGTGGAAGCGTGGGCTGATGTAACAAGAGCTACAATCCACCATGCCGGGAGGAATGTTCTAGAGGGGTTACCTGGGCACAAGCTGGATTTACCTGATCAGCCAGTCAGGCTTGAGGCAGTGGTGGAGAGAGCAGTCGAGGTTGCCAGACGTGTGCCTGGGATGGGTGAAGTGGGGCCAGAAGATATTCAAGGTTTGATTCAGCCACCACAGGAGCCTGATGCCGAGGACCTAATGCAGGATTTGGAAGAGGAAGAGCAGGCAGAGGAAGAACATCGAGAAGAAGACGAACCCCATGAAGAACCGAACACTCCTGGTCTACGGGAATTTGTAGAATTGTCACAACGCCTCAGCCATCACATGAACAACTTTGATCCCAAACATGATCGTTCAGCACAGATAATAGCAAGCTTCACTGCTTCCATCCAGCCGTACTTCGACATGTTTCACGACAGGATAAATGCACGCCAGCAGACACGAATAACAGATTTCTTTCGACAACGAGCACAGCAACAGGAACAAGTGGCGTCGAGTGATTCCGACTCCGACCCTCAGCCACCAGATGATTTACTGTCGGGTGTATCAGATGCCGACTACAGTGGCTTCGAGGACTCTGATGCTGAAGCTGGGGAGGGACCTCGCCTTATCAACGAATGGCTGGCAGCGAGAGCTACCAGACCATCAATTTCATCGCAGTGACGGCTATGGATCCGGCGGGGAGGGGACGGGGGGGATGCAACACTTCATTTATTCAGAGGTAAGAGTTGCAATGGGCAAATCAACCCAATGCACATGTAAAATAACCTTTATAATTGAATTTATTATTATAACATAGGCTTCTATGAAGAAAAAGTGGACTTTGTGGAAATTCCCAGAACACCAAGGTACCTTTAACATGTAAACATATGGGTTCGGTAACGCGGATTTGGCTAACACGGGCGGTAACCAGAACACATTATTGTGTTATTGGAGGACCAACTGTATATTTTGTCTCATGTAGTATAATTTGTTTTTCTCCAGGTATGAAATAAAACTGAAAACTGTTGTTGTTGTTCCCCAAGCTGCCTGGCCGAACAGCCCCAAGGCCCCGAGCAAGGCCAAGGCCATAAACGAGCGCCCCCACAGAACCTTCTGTGCCGACCACAGTAAAGCCTGGGTGACCGAAGCCACTCCATGGCGGGGAGCTGAGGAGGGTGCGGAAACGTCCGGGAAACTAAAGCCTCACCCAGGGCCCTGTGCCCCTCAGCAATTATGAAGAGAAAGTTGAGGGGCAAAGGAAAAATGTGACGCTTTAGCTTCCAATCTTGGTAGATTGGGAGGTCAATCCACGGAAGAGACGCCGTCACTTGAGATCTAGAAAATTATAAGTAAAAGGAACAGTCAGAGTAAGCTATGGGAATGGCAGAGATCGCTCAGTTCTCACTCTGATAGACCAGCCCATCACCAAACTGAAAACTGTTATATTTAGTAGCAGTCTCTACGTTTCCAACGTAGGGCTTAAGATCTCAGCTGCTACCACAGCGGCCGATTTATCGGTACTCACGCGAAGTACTAATAATCTCTAGAGTTGCACCTCAATTCACTGCTAGGCACGTTGTACACACTCTGAGACGACTAAAGAAGGAAGAGAAAGCGAAGGAGAGAAAGAAGTTATAGTTACCCATTTAATCTAGCTGCTCCCTCTTAGCCATGCTCCATTTTCTATGAGCCTGCACCAGTACATGTAACAGTATCAGTCTCTTCGCGCCCACCGTCGATGATACACGCCTTTTTTGTCTGTGTTTCGCGAGTGCCTGATATTGCCTGCCCCTTCACCTCAACTAAGTGAGTGTGAGCCTTTTCAGGCTGTTAAGGGTTTAGAGGGATGTTTCAGTGATGTAGGCAGCACTTTACGGATTTATGGCGTGTTTTTGGGTGTGCGCAGAGTGCTGGAGACGTATTGAATTATATTGTTTACTTCGAGGGCGGTTGGTCCTCAGCGCCGCGTAGCGGTCGTTGAGTGTACTATTCCACCCTCGATTTTCGGGTTAATGTTCACTTTAATAACCCTTAACGTAACTTGGGGGGGGGGGGGGGATGTATGCTTCCTGCTGCATTGTGTTTCTTTTCCCTTTTTTGCGTGATTTTTGTTTTATTTTGTTTTTCGTATGACTGCGTGTCGAAGTTTTACAAGACTTGAGCATGAAGTTTCTCCGGATTCTGCTTTTGTGAGAGCATAGGGCATACAGCCTTTATTCTCTTTCAAACATGCTGCTTTGGTCTCCACTTGACCTATAAGCCCTTCTGACTTGTTTTTCAACATGTCCATAGTTGGTGGTCTTGTAATTCGTCGATTGGTTCACACTTTTGTCAGTTCCTTTTAGTTTCCCCGGGCCTACTTGACTCGAGGATACGTGGTTCTGGTAACAGTGTCATTCGCTTGCTTGCCCTAACTTTTATTTTATTTTTCCTTTAACGTAATTGTGGGGTTTTTCGGGCAGTGTTTAGCTTTGTTACTATAGGTTTTTTCACTCAGGGATTGACGCTGCCCTAGTGTTTTCTCTTTTTATGTGTTTTGTGTAACTAAGCTAGGCCTGTTTTTTACCTTGAGCGGACCAAGTCGGAATGGGCCACACAGGTCCTTTCCTTTTATTTTCCCCTTGTCTCTACTGACTTGGTGGTTATGGTCTTATACGCTCTTGTTAAAATTCTCGCCTTTATGTTTTGTTTAACTAAGCTAATCGGTTTTTTGCCTTGAGCTGACCGCAGTTGGGATGGTCCATACAGGACCTTTCCTTCTTCTCTTGTCCCAACTGACTTGGAGGTCTCGGTCTCGTCGCTCTTGTTAAAATTATCGCTTTTCTTACATTTTAACTGTTTCTGTTCTTCCCCTGCCTGTGTTTACTTGAGCATGGGGGGGCCCCCCCCCCATGGAAACTGTAAGGGCCCCGCTCACAGGGAGGCTAGGCCTGGACAAGTTGACGCGACATTCATGTTTACACACGTTTTTTCGCCACACAGGCGAGGGTCTCCTGGTGTCCTCGGCTCCTTCATCTTTTCTAGAATTCCGCTCTACAAGCGATTATTCTACTTTTGATGTACCCTGTGCCATGTATCTGTATCAAGGAATCGGCCTCATAGCCTTTTTCCTTGTTTATTGATATTGTTGGAGCCCTGTCTACATGTTATGCCCTTTGACTAACTGTACCTGGACATGGCTACTTGGCTGTTTCCTATCCCTTATGTCCTCCTTCTGTGCCTAGTTTCCGCCCTACAGGCGGCCTTCTAGTATACTAGGTGGACTCAGGGACCTGTTGAAAAGTCCTAGGACTCTGCCCAAAGTGGCGATTGTCCTATGTGTATTGGATTCCCTTCCCCCCTATTTCTACTAATAGGGTACTGTTGGGTAGGTCACACTTGACTTTTTTCCTTCCAGCTTGTGCCCGCTCTACTGCCGGCCATACCTGACCCATCACCGCTGTGCTCCTTCCTACCTCCGCTCATACAGAGGGTTCTCAGGTATTTTGAATGGGGGTCTCTTTTCCCCAAATGGATTTTGGACCTGTTCACCAGGGTTGGGTCTTGCTAAGGGGCTTGTCCCAGCCCTGGTGTTTATGGTCTACGGTGTGGGTGGCTGTACTTAACTTTCCTTGTTATCACTGCTACCTGGCGTATTCATGGATATTGTCTTACTTGGGTGTCCCATATACTGTATTTGGCTATATTGCCTCATATTTTTACCCTGTCTCACCTCCACTGGTGTGTACTGCTCCCCCCAATTTTCAGTGACATGATGCCGGCTCCTCCCTGCTTCCACCCGACATGCAATCGGTCGGCCATGCTGGGCCATCGGGGATGATGCCTCCACACGGCCTGCTACGGCAAGGATGTCTACAACCCCCCGCCGATGTTGAGTTTGTCTCTCCGCCCTTCAACTTCTGGAATCGCACCCTGCATCGGAGGAAGGACGACGGGCCAAGAGGTCTCTCTGTCAATCATGGGATATCATCTCCCGTTACGTACGCCTTGCCTCTGCCCTGTGTCCAGCCCTCTCCTCTTCATTCCCCGTTCGGTCTCACTGATGTCCTCGAGGTGGATCGGGGGGATGGGGGGGGGGGGAGGGGGAATGGTCGCATCATGGAAGACCTGTGTCGTCACACATTCCCTTGACAAGTTGACTCGACATTCGTGTTTACACACGTTTTTTCGCCACACAGGCGAGGGTCTCCTGGTGTCCTCTGGCTCTTCATCTTTTTCTAGAATTCCGCTCTACAAGCGAATTTTCTACTTTTTGATGTACCCTGTATCTGTATCTGGGAATCGGCCACATCGCCTTTTTCCTTGGTCATTGATGAAGTTGGTGCCCTGTCTAAGTTTGAATGTATGTACGGTCCTGGATATGGCTACTTGGCTGATTTCCTATCCTCTGTGTCCTCCTTCTGTGCCTCATTTCCACCCTACAGGTGGCCTTCTAGTGTACTAGGTGGACTCAGGGACCTGTTGAAAAGTCCCAGGACTCTGCTCATGTGGCAATTGTTCTGTGTGTCTTGGATTCCCCCTCCTATTTGTACCAATTAGGTGTCGGGTAGCTCACACTTGACTACTCACGTGGCAATTGTCCTGTGTGTCTTGGATTCCCCCTCCTATTTGTACCAATTAGGTGTCGGGTAGCTCACACTTGACTTTTTACTGACAGGGAGATTCGGCCTTGACTCCATGTTGTGCTTACACACGTTTTCCGCGAAACAGGCGGGGTGTCCTCTGCCTCTTCCTCTTTCTATAGAAACCCGCTCCACAGGTGGATTTTCTATTCTTGGATGTACCCTGTGACCTGTATCTGTAACCAGGAATCGGCCACATGTCTTTTTTCCTCTGGTTATTTATGCCCTTTGCATTCATCTGCACCCAGGGTACGGCTGCTTAGCTGGGTTTCCTCCCTTGATATGTCCTCCGTTTCCTTCTGGGCCTCGAATCCACTCCACAGGCGGCCTCTTGCTCCTAGATCGACACAGAGACCCGCTGAAAGGTCGCAGGCCTCCGCTCACGTGGCGTTGATCCTGCGTGTATTGGATTCCCTCCTTTCTTCATTGAAATTTTACCGACCATCCCCACCGTGGTCTCCACTTTTGTGTCTGGCCTGCTGCTCCGCTCCTCGGACTTCACTGGGATCTTAAGCCCTATGTTGAATTTGCTTTTCCTATCCAGTCCAGGACATTCGCCACCCATTGCCGTCGACAGGTTCGGGTCGTTTTTCTGCTCGTCAGCCCCTGTCGAAGTCCGCAGCCACCTCCTCCTGACGGGCCTTTTAAGTCCGGGACTGTTCCTGGGGGTGGCTTGGCAGGAGGCTTTCTTGCTTGTGCTGAGCGACACATGCTCCGCCCAATGGGAGGTTGTGGCAAAGCCCTCGTCGTCCTCCTCCAACCATGTGAGTGGAGGTCCGTCGCCGGCAAGGAGCTCCGGGCCTGGGGCTTGGGCTATGGGACGGGCCGCGGGGGCCGTTATGTACGCTCCTCCCGCGGCCGTTTGTACCCGGTTTGCCGTCCCGTCCTGTGGGTGGATTATGCTGGCAAGTTCCGGGATCCTCGTCCTACGCTCCCTTGCTCGGACAGGATGGGGACAGGCCGGAGCACGAGGCCCGCTCTCCGTTTTCGTCAGGACGGCCAGGAGGACGGGGGTTGGCCGTGGTAGTTCCTTTCTCCATGACGAGTTTACGGGAGGCTATGCTCCGCACAACGCGTAGCTCCTCCTGGCCAATACCCTCTCCCCTCACCCGGCCGTCTCATTGAATTGGTGGTGGGCCTGACACAAAGCGCCCGCACCGGCTTCTCCCGCCCCCGCTTCCGGCACTAGCCACGCCGGACGTGGGCACGGCGGTGTTATAGAAGGGTCTGGCCTGGAGGTGGAGATCTCAACCTCCTCTCAGGTGCCCTCCTTATCATCAACGCAGTGTCTCAGGAGGTGGCCCAGGTAATCCGGTCCATGTATGGGGGAGGTGCCGTCGCGATAATATCTTCTACACACACTGTGTACTGGACACACTCGCTGTAGTCGTCCATGTCGCGAGCCTGGGGTTCACAATCGCTATTTAACAAGGCGGGCCTCCCACCTTCACACTGAGGGCCATGGGACCTACACAGTGCTCCTGTTCCCCGGAGTCGAGTGTACGCGTCAACACTTCGCGTGTCGTGTTCTGCCCGTTCTCGTTCACGAACATGTTCTGGGGTTTTTCCCCGCTGGGATCTATACCTTGGGCGGCACTGATCGTGCCTTTAGGCCAGGACTCGACCACCATGTTCTGCTGGTCCCCTAACACTTCCCTGTATCCCCTCCCCCCCCCCCCCCACCCTTTACTGGCTGTGGCCGGTACCGCGCTTGCTACATATGAGACTGTCACACTGGGTTGCTCAGGGCTCGCTCGCTGCAGCGGTGCCCTGGACTGCTCCCCCGGCGGCCATCTGGATAGACAGATGCGTCGTGTGAGGTGGGGTGGGGCTCCCAATCTAATATGGGTCGTCGACACCGCGGCAAGTGGTCAGGGCTCTTACGCTTATACACTGACAACCGACACAGGGTTATGGTCCCCCCCCCTCTCCCCCCGCAGTGCATTTGTCTCTTCGTACCTCTCCATGTCCACGGCCAGGCTGGGTATACCTTGGATTGCGTTAAACCAACGTGTCAACTGATTCGTCATCCATCCTGATTCTATTTATGCTGTATTCATCCCATACTGTATTTTCTTCCTTTCCCTTAAAAGGGGGGGGGGGTATTTTTGTATGCTTGTACAAAGCCTTTCTTTCAATACATGTATGTCCTGTCTGTTTAAAATTGAGGATGTAGCTCTTACCGTTTTTACATTCTGACTCCACTGTCTCCGGGTTTTCTGTTGGTATGCTTATGCCTCCTACCCATGTCATGTAACTACAGAGTGTCCTATGATGACATCTGCCAGCTATGCCATGCCTTGTGTTTTTGTGAATACTATACACTTGGCTTCACTTTAGGATTTCGCTCTTACAGTTTTTACATTCTGACTCCACTGTCTCCGGGTTTTGTGTTGGTATGCTTCTGCCTCCTACCCATGTCGTGTAACTACAGAGTGTCATATGGTGACGTCCACCATCTCCTGTGTCTCTTCATCCCATACTGTATTTTCTTCCTTTCCCTAAAACAGTGGGGGGGGGGGAAGTTCTTTTTGTATGCTTGTACAAAGACTTTCTCTTTCAATACTTGTATGAACAGTTGTTGTTGTTCCCCCAAGCTGCCTGGCCGAACAGCCCCAAGGCCCCGAGCAAAGCCAAGGCCATAACCGAGCGCCTCCACAGAACAGTACTGTCTGTTTAGTGTTAAGGATGTAACTTTTAAGGTTTATTACATTCGGACTACAGTATACTGTCTACGGGTTTTTGTATTGGTATGCCTATGCCTCATACCCATGTCTTGTACTTAATTAAAGAGTGTCTTCGGAGGTCATCCACCTGCTGTGCCGTGCTTTTTGTTATTGTAATACTTTACAATTGACTTCATCTTTCCCATGTTGGTGTGCCATTCCAAGGTCAACATGACCTATTCCTTTACCGGCCTGCGCATTTTAGACCCTAGACTGATACGCTAGTAACTGTATTTTCTTAATATGCACCATACTGTTACGCTCTTTTTTCCCATTAAACTAAAATGTTTATTTGTGTCTCTTCTTGGTCCTCTACTTTGCTAAGGCTTGGGTTTTTGTGGTTTATTGGATGTCCGCCTCCAATGTGGGACTCTAGCCCTACGTTGGAAACGTAGAGACTGCTACTAAATTGCAGAGCTGGGCACTTTAGCCAACACTTCCGCAAATAGCCAATTCCGCCATGGCGGAAGTGTCATTTTGCTGGCTCATTAGCATTGGCGTCAAAATGGCTGCCTATTTGCGGGTTTGAAGCTCTGGAAAGTACCTCCATGTTGCAAACCTCGAGTCCGCAAAATTAAAATTCCAGCCGCCAGCCAGCCCTGGGCCGCTCCTGCAGCTCCCGCCAAAAAAAGTCACGTGACCAAGCCAACTACCTGTGTTCTGGAATCTAGGCCTATACATCGGCTCTTCACGTTTGTTCACTTACTTAGTAGCAACCGTCGAGCTAACACCTACAACACACAGCAGTCCAAGAGTTCCAACCTGCTAGCACTTCAACTTTGTTTATATTTTCGGCCTATTGAAGTGAACATGGAGTCTATCATCATGCCTACCGCAGCTGCCAACAGCATGGGGAGCAGTTCACCACCATCATCCGACAGTGATGCTGCAGAGCATGCAGAAATCGAGGACCTAAGCCACCCCTGGCCCCACCTAGAAACCTTCTATGGGCCTGTAATTACCAGAAGATGTCTCTGGAGAAGGGCAGAATAATCTACCCTTGCAAAAAACTGCAAGGCTAAATTGGCTTTTAATACGTACGTACACCCTTAAGAGCCATTACCAGCACTGAGTAAAGTCGAAGTGGTTAATTTTACCTAGCATAACTTTATAATCTAGCCTAATTTAAGATTAGGCCTATAAAGTTAGGCTATCGTTAATTTGATTGATAGCCTGTTAATGTTTTAACCGAAACTAATGTTATTAGGCTACCCTAATCCCATCAAAATGCCTCAAAGCATGTAGGCCTAGGCTAAGTCTAACTTCTATATAGGCTAGGCTATATAGCCTAGGCCTAGGTCTATAATCACTAATCCCATCAAAATGCCTCACAGCATGTAGGCTAAATATTGCATGTTCTAACTTCTATATATAGCCTAGGCCTATAGGCTAATTACTAATATAAGTAATTTTATTAGGCTAAGACTAGGCTACCCTAATCCCATCAAAATGCCTCAAAGCATGTAGGCAAAATAATATTGCATGTTCTAACTTCTATATATATAGGCTAGCCTAGGCCTAGGTCTAGGCTATAATCAGTCAATCACTAATTCCATCAAAATGCCTCAAAGCATGTAGGCTAAATATTGCATGTTCTAACTTCTATATATATATAGCTTAGGTCTAGGCTATAATCACTAATTCCATCAAAATGCCTCAAAGCATGTACCGGGTAGGCTAAATATTGCATGTTCTAACTTCTATATATAATATATAGCCTAGGCCTAGGTCTAAGCTATAATCAGTCACTAATTCCATCAAAATGCCTCAAAGCATGTAGGCCTAGGCTAAATATTGCATGTTCTAACGTTTATGTATAGGCCTAGGCCTATAATCACACTCATTGTATTAGTGTCAAGTAGAAAGTGTTAATTTTGAAAGTATCATATTGGCCTAGACTAAATTTAGCCTACAATAAAATTTTATTAAATTTTGATCTGAAGCTAGGCCTTTATTTTGAGCATTAACATTAATAGGCCTAGGCTACTTTCTATTAAATTACTTAATCTATCTAAAGTAGACCTATCTAGGCATATATAGCCTATTGCCATTCCCAAAGGGGGGACCACGAATGAATCGCCTCCTTGCACCTCTGTGATCCGGCGTACCTCCTCCTGAATGGTGCGGAATTGCTAATACTGATTATTACTGAAGCACTCTCCCCATAAACAAGTTGCCCCAACATTTTACTACCCATGTGGACAAACTAAGTGGCCTATGCTATTTATATTAACCCTTTCACTGCAGGTGACATTATGGAATGTTTTGGCAATTTACAGCAATTTCCAGGCTTTAACCCTTGTCTAGTGGGGTGTTTTGGGCTATTTTGGGCATATTCAGGCCCTCCTGAATGATCAATCAAGTATCTGCATGAAAAGAAATGTATTCAGCAAAAAACTAGGCGCTAAAAGCTTCAAAATGAGACCAGAACGAGCTACGTAGCACTCGTGGTTCTCATGCAGTGGTGCCACCAACATGGGAGTTTAGCGTATAGCGGTATATTTTTCCCAGCTATGCTCACTACTGGCTACACTGCCGGCCTCTCGAGAACACAGGGAGCGTGAGTCAGTGGGTGGCGGTAAGCCCTGGGTGCCGGACGTGTGGCCTGCTGCGCTCCCGGCCATTTGCACTCTATTTTAACCCTTTAAAAGCCTTAATAATGCTCTTAACTTGCTGCAAATTGGTGCACGACTTAAGTCGAGCGCTGCTCTTTAAGGGTTAAAAGCAGAGCTGGGCACCACAAACAAAAAGTCAAGTCAGCAAACACAAATCAGCAAACCCAGAACATAACTTCAGCAAACACAAATGTGCAAACCTTGTGAAATTTCTAGTCCTCAAATGCAAATATGCAAACGCAAAACCGTTTTTTATTAATTTTAAATTTAAACTACAGAATCAAGGGTAAATCAATAAATTAAATCTCTAATGTCAATAAATATATATATTTACTTAAATATAATGTTGCCCAAATTCCATGGACCTGAAGGATATACAGTACATACAGGCTTTTAAAGCTTGGAAATTGCTGTAAATTGCCAAAACATTCCAGAACGTCACCCGCAGTGAAGGGGTTAATATATATAGCATAGGCCACTTAGTTTGTCCACATGGGCAGTAAAACGTTGGGGCAACTTGTTTATGGGGGAGAGTGCTTCAGTAATAATCAGTATTCGCAATTCCGCACCATTCAGGAGGTACGCCGGATCACAGAGGTGCAAGGAGGCGATTTATTCGTGGTCCCCCCTTTGGGAATGGCAATAGGCTATATATGCCTAGATAGGTCTACTTTAGATAGATTAAGTAATTTAATAGAAAGTAGCCTAGGCCTATTAATTTTAATGCTCAGAATAAAGGCCTAGCTTCAGATAAAAATTTAATAAAATTTTATTGTAGGCTAATTTTATTGTAGGCCTATATGATACTTTCAAAATTAACACTTTCTACTTGACACTAATACATGAGTGTGATTATAGGCCTAGGCCTATACATAAAAGTTAGAACATGCAATATTTAGCCTAGGCCTACATGTTTGAGGCATTTTGATGGAATTAGTGACTGATTATAGCCTAGACCTAGGCCTAGGCTATATATTAAAGTTAGAACATACAATATTTAGCCTACATGCTTTGAGGTATTTTGATGGAATGAGTGATTATAGCGTAGACCTAGGCTATATATATAGAAGTTAGAACATGCAATATTTAGCCTACATGCTTTAAGGCATTTTGATGGAATTAGTGATTGACTGATTATAGCCTAGACCTAGGCTAGCCTATATATATAAAAAGTTAGAAAATGCAATATTATTTAGCCTACATGCTTTGAGGCATTTTGATAGGATTAGGGTAGCCTAGGCCTAGCCTAATAAAATTACTTATATTAGTAATTAGCCTATAGGCCTAGGCTATATTTAGAAGTTAGAACATGCAATATTTAGCCTACATGCTTTGAGGCATTTTGATGGGATTAGTGATTATAGACCTAGGGCTAGGCGATATAGCCTAGCCTATATAGAAGTTAGACTTAGCCTAGGCCTACATGCTTTGAGGCATTTTGATGGGATTAGGGTAGCCTAATAACATTAGTTTAGGTTACAAATTAACAGGCTATCAATCAAATTAACGATAGCCTAACTTCATAATCTTAAATTAGGCTAGATTATAAAGTTATAAAGCCCTTCTCCAGAGACATCTTCTTGGTAATTACAGGCCCATAGAAGGTTTCTAGGTGGGGCCAGAGGTGGTTAGGTCCTCGATTTCTGCATGCTCTGCAGCATCACTGTCGGATGATGGTGGTGAACTGCTCCCCATGCTGTTGGCAGCTGCGGTAGGCATGATGGTAGACTCCATGTTCAGTTGTTCACTTCAATAGGCCGAAAATATAAACAAAGTTGAAGTGCTAGCAGGTTGGAACTCTTGGACTGCTGTGTGTTGTAGGTGTTAGCTCGACGCTTGCTACTAAGTAAGTGAACAAACGTGAAGAGCCGATGTATAGGCCTAGATTCCAGAACGCAGGTAGTTGGCTTGGTCACATGACTTGTTTTGGCTGGAGCTGCAGGAGCGGCCCAGGGCTGGCTGGCGGCTGGAATTTTTATATTGCGGACTCGAGGTTTGCAACATGGAGGTACTTTCCAGAGCTTCAAACCCGCAAATAGGCAGCCATTTTGGCGCCAACGCTAATTCGCCAACAAAATGACACTTCCGCCATGGCGGAATTGGCTATTTGCGGAAGTGTTGGCTAAAGTGCCCAGCTCTGGTTAAAAGCCTGTATGTATATCCTTGAGGTCCATGGAAGTTGGGCAACATTATATTTAAGTAAATATATATATTTATTGACATTAGAGATTGAATTTATTGATTTACCCTTGATTCTGTAGTTTAAATTTAAAAGTAATAAAAAACGGTTTGCGTTTGCAAATTTGCATTTGAGGATTAGAAATTTCACAAGGTTTGCAAATTTGTGTTTGCTGAAGTTATGTTCTGGGTTTGCTGATTTGTGTTTGCTGACTTGACATTTTGTTTGTGGTGCCCAGCTCTGCTAAATTGGGAGGTTTGACGACCTCCCTTATAACCAAATAAGGAAAACCTCTTATTTGGTAGCAGTCTCGGAGTATCCAACAACAGAGTATCCCGCCCTCAGGCCGATCCCCTGCCCATCCAATCTAAACTGATTACTTGATACCTAGATACTGTTACATGTACTGGTGCAGGCTCATAGAAAATGGAGCATGGCTAAGAGGGAGCAGCTAGATTAAATGGGTAACTATAACTTCTTTCTCTCCTTCGCTTTCTCTTCCTTCTTTAGTCGTCTCGGAGTGTGTACAACGTTCCTAGTAGTGAATTGAGGTGCAACTCTAGAGATTATTAGTACTTCGCGTGAGTACCGATCGATAAATCGGCCCGCTGTGGTAGCGGCTGAGATCTTAAGCCCTACGTTGGAATTCAGTGTTGCCAGATTCTAAATGCAGAATTATCGTATTGTGACCACAAAATTATGGAATTTGCACCAATATTATCGTACACACTAATATATATATATATATATATATATATATATATATATATATATATATATATATAAAAAAGGAATGTTGTTAAGCATTTATAAACATATTAAAGAGAAGAGATAACAATAATAATGGTTTACAGGTCTAATATTATTACTTTAATACAAATGAATAAGTTCTTCCTAAGAAACGATTAATTTTTTTTATCTAGTAGGCCTATATTGATCTAAATCATTATGAACTATTCTTCCTAATCCTCGGTTGTCTCAGATGTGTTATATGGTTCCCTTTCCAATTCTGATTAATTCCTTACTCCCTTTATTCATTTATTAAATATATGTATGAAACAATGTGATTATCTAAGAGATTTATTTGGATGTTCAATAATTCCCTGAACTCTCTCCAAATTTATGTTGCATCTTGGTTTAATTCATATACAGTAAAAGTCCGTTAATCCGACGACCGATGATTCGAATCTCCCAATAGTCCGAATTTTTCAATTTGAGGCCAAATCCGAATTCACCCGATGGTCCGAATTTCAAGAAGTCCCAAAGTCCCCTTTTTGAGGCATTAGGCCACTCAAATGACACATAATGGAGCACACACATATCATATGTTCATGAATTCACTTTAAAAGTTTACCATTGTCATTGTAGCTTATTATCTACTTCAAAACATTCAGATTAATGGTCAAAGGAAGCTACTGATATAATCGTAAACACCTTCGTCTTCTTCTTCTTCCACATCGTCTGCTAGAGAGTTTGTTTTGCTCTTGAACGCATCCTTGGGACGCTCCGATGCGCTACTGGCTTGCACCGCATTTTCTGCAAGCGCATTCAGTCTTGAGCTTGAAAATGCACCTTTCAAGAAGTCCCAAAGTCCCCTTTTTGAGGCATTAGGCCACTCAAATGACACATAATGGAGCACACACATATCATATGTTCATGAATTCACTTTAAAAGTTTACCATTGTCATTGTAGCCTATTATCTACTTCAAAACATTCAGATTAATGGTCAAAGGAAGCTACTGATATAATCGTAAACACCTTCGTCTTCTTCTTCTTCCACATCGTCTGCTAGAGAGTTTGTTTTGCTCTTGAACGCATCCTTGGGACGCTCCGATGCGCTACTGGCTTGCACCGCATTTTCTGCAAGCGCATTCAGTCTTGAGCTTGAAAATGCACCTTTGGACGTATTAGCCTTGAGCTTGAAAACGCACCTTTGGATGTTCCGATACGCTACTATTTATAGTTCAGTGATCGGAGCATCCCAAGGGTGCTTTCAAGACAACAAGACAAGGGTGCTTTCAATACAATATAATATAACAGAGCACGTCACAAAAGGAAAATCACAAAAGGAAAATTACAAGAACCTCTCAGGGAAGTGCCGTTGTTAAGGCATTACTTCCCGAACCACATCTGATCTTCAAGAGCAAGACAAACTCGCTAGTAGACGGAAGAAGAAGAAGACGTTTATATCAGCAGATTCCTTTGACCATTAATCTGAATGTTTTGAAGTAGTTAATAGGCTACAATGACAATGGTAAACTTTTGAAGTGATTTCATGAACATATGATATGTGTGTGTGCACCATTGTGTCATTTGGGTGGCCTAATGTCTCAATGTTTTCGTCATACACAGGTTCATAGGGGTAAAGTCCGATAATCCGAAAAATCCACTAATCCGAACGAGAGCCGGTCCGCTGCCCTTCGGATTAACGGAAGTTTACTGTACTGTAATAATAAAGTATTTTTGTTGAAATCGTAAAATGATCGTACAAAACGTACGATAATGAGAAACACTATCGTACATCGTACTAAGGGTCAAATTATCGTACATGTACGATAATTATCGTACGTATGGCAACACTGCGTTGGATACTCCGAGACTGCTACCAAATAAGAGGTTTTCCTTATTTGGTTATATGGGAGGTCGTCAAACCTCCCAATATAAAACATCGAGACAGACTGCTACCGGTAGGCTACAAAGGATCAAAGCAATATAGGAAATTGTCAAGATTTTTTTTAAAGTGAAACATGACTACAAAATTATAAAATAAGTGAAGCTAAACAAATGAAAGGAAACAAATATTGATTATACAGTCAGGTCTCGTTATACTGTACACATGTTTTTTATACACGGATTCGTTTGGACACGGTAACCCCAAAAGTTCCAAAGTCGGCCACAACACGGAAAAGTCGGGATCATACACGGGTGGCGGCCCAAGCCTAGGTATACAGTATATAAATGATTAAGAATGTTATTTATGCATCAAATGTCTGCCTATCTATCTAATGCGTCTATCTCCCTTATACATAAATATAACTGTCTTATTTGGTATTTTTTTAACCCTTCTTGCCTGGGCTCGCCATCCTAAGGACATTATTGAGATCCGGGATCTGGCCGAAAAACGTCTTTAATAGGCTACCCGTATCTTTGTTATTTTAACTGCTAGAGAATTCCCACGCATCTCTAAACGTAGGTGTGTTTCGTATCTGTGACTGGCGATGAGTAGAGCTCTCTGGTTCAGTTGTGATGACGATTTCCGTGGAGAGAGATTCGATGCGATGTACAAAGGAGTACAAAGGAAATCAAGCAACAAAAGGTCAAGTGACCCTTCTAGGCTGCTTGTCCTCCAAAACACTGAGGATAAAGTGTCCAAACAGTGGTTTAGAGTGGGTAAGGGAACATTGGAAAGGGAACTACTGCCCTGGAACTAATGTCCGTGGCAGGATTAAGAAGTTAGTAGGGGACAGATGGGTTAGTAACTGAGGGGAGGATAAAATAAAGTTATTCATTTACAAACGCAGTCAGTCGCGGGTTTGATGCGAGATATTTGTCTAGGCGAAGTTTAAATGAATCAACGGTGCTGCAGTCTATAACATCTCGGAGAAGCCCATTCCAAAAGTTGACAACTCGATTGAAGAAGAAATTTATAGCTTCGTGTGAGTTAAAAGATTTACCAATAATTTTGCACCCGTTTCCCCGCGTGTAATTAGATTGGTCGATAGTGAAGTACTTACTACAGTTCATATTGTCGATGCCTTTGATGATTTTGAACACTTGAATTAAGTCGCCTCTTAATCTGCGCTGGGTTAAAGGCAATAGATTTAATTCTCTAAGACGCTCCTCGTATGGTTTGTTCTTTAGGCTAGGTATCATTTTGGTAACTCTACGTTGAACTCGTTCTAGCTTGTCTATATCTTTATGGTAATAAGGGCACCAGGATTGAACGCAGTATTCCAGAAGAGGGCGGACTAAGGAATTGTAAAGGGTTAGGATAACGTCTTTGGATTTATGCTCAAATGACCTGCCCATAAAGCCAATTATTTTGTTTGCCTTCTTAACCTCTCCGCTGCGTAGGTGGGGGTATTGGCCACCCCTCCCTGTGCGGAGGTATTTAGACTGTTTCCTAAACTCAAATCGTCATCGTACCATAAATATCATTAATACTTTTCCATATGCACCTATTTTACGTTGATTATAAAGGTATTAACCTGTTACAACAATAAAACAAGTGGAAACATCGTTTGGATGGTCAAAATCGGCGATAGAGGCCAGGAGTTACATAACTTATGGCTGAGGCAGCCTGCCAGCCAGCCGGCCAGCCAGCCGGCCGTCACGACGGCTGGAGAGACACTGTTGCGTGGTAGTCTCTCTCTCGCTCTTTCCCACGCTTGGTTTCACAGATGACCACGCCCTGCTAGCAACTCGCTAATGTTAGCACGAATATATACCTAAGAATAAGGGAATAACAGGGAGAAAAGGTGATAATTGAAGGGGGGGAGGGGATGTGGAGGAGTGATATTTGGCATGGCCAAGGGGCAATTAAAAAAAAAAAAAAAAAAAAAAAAAAATAAAAAAGATACTGGGCTGATTTTAAACAAAATTTAGGCCTTGGATTATAGAGGAGTTCCGTAGCACAGCGGTAAAACTCTTATGATGAGATCCGCACTTGCTGGGTTAACAACTTCTGAACATTGTTGACTCGGTTTTAGGTTACTCGATATTGTTACTCCCAGATCGGTTTCTGTTTACATTCTTAAGCTAAGTGCCATTCATCAAATAGTTTGCCTTCTCATTTTGGTATCCGATATGTAGTACTTTACATTTATCCGCATTGAAACTCATTTGCCAAATTTGGGCCCAACATGACAACTTATCTAGATTGTGTTGCATATCGTCAACTTTTTCTTTTGAGAGTACGCTATTTTCAATTTTTGTATCGTCAGCAAATTTTGAGATTGTACAGGTGAGACCCTCATCTACAGTATGTCGTTGATGTAAATTAGAAAGAGAATTGGTCCTAGTACCAATCCCTGGGGTACCCCGCTACTTACATTGGTCCATTTAGATGCCTTACCATTTATGACTACTCTTGCTTTCTGTCGCTGAGCCAATTTTCTATCCATTTCAACACACCGTCTTGTATTCCATGCGCTTTGAGTTTTAGCAGTAAACTTTTGTGGGGAACTTTGTCAAAGGCCTTTTGAAAATCAAGGTATATAATATCTACAGCTTTACTCTCATCGTAGAGGTTGAGGATATCGTGGAAGAAGTCTAAGAGGTTTGTTAAACAGGAACGTTTTTTACGAAAGCCGTGTTGAGTATCTTTAAGTATGTTATTTTCCTCTAAGTGATTTATGAGTCTGTCTCTTATGAGTGTTTCTAGCATTATACATATAACTGAGGTTAAGCTAATTGGACGATAGTACTGGGTAGGGATTTGCTGCCTTTTTTTAATATCGGTGTTACGTTGGCTAGCTTCCACTGATCAGGCATAGTTCCAGACTGCAAGGATTTATTGAATACCAATGTCAGTGGTTTATCCTTAGCTTCCTTTAGGACTCTAGGTGAGATTGTATCAGGTCCAGGCGTGTTATTTACCTTGAGTTAATCTAAACAATTCAATACTTCTCTCTCTGTAATGGTGATATTGCTAAGAACATCTGAATTATCAATCTGAATCGGCGATGGTGTAGGGATATCACTGAGGTCTTCCGGTGTAAAAACTGATGCAAAGAAGGTATTGAGGGCATTACTCATTTGTTCTTCGTCTTTGGTGTATTCTCCATTTTCATCGACTAACGGTCCAACAGTTGAAGTAACTACTTTTTTCTTTCTGATATAACTATAGAATTCTTTCGGGTTTGTTTTACTTTGATTCGCAACATATAGCAATATCGAACTTTTACAGACACTAATCTCGTCATAGCATACAACAACAACATTGATCCGACGTCTCCATCTTGTTTTTGGAGGTGCGGTGTCGCAAGACAGGCTTTTTTTATATGCGTCGGACGCACAGCTTTCAAAACACTCTTAACCCGCTGAGCCCCGGCTAGTTATAATATTTTGTTCACCCCAGTCCCAAGCCATTTTAACTTTTTTTTTTTTTGTGCTAAAATGGAAGACAAGGGTGAGAAATGAAAAAAATAAAAAAATCACCTCGGATTTTTTTTTTTTTTGGGGGGGGGGTCAAAAGTTCGTCTCCCCCGCATGACCACCCGCCCGGGAGCACTAGGGTGAAAACTGAGTATGGCATTGTACGGCATACATCCTAAGGAGTGTCTCACATAAATCTCAAGCCTCTAGCTCCCATACGACCGGAGTAATGAAGGTTCAAAGTGGCGGTGAACTAAGGGTGTAAAGTATCCCCACTAAGCCCACCACCACCGGCCGCGCGGCTGTCTTGGCCCGCTCACACCTACCGGCCCGGCTCGCCCACACACTACGGTACCTCCCCCTCCTATTCTTCCGCCATTTCCTACCTTACGAGCCACGTAACTGATTTTAATATGCCGGACGCACGTGATGCGTCGCTGGGAGTTGGTGATCAAAAACTGCTGACGCATCATGTGCGACACTGGGTCTCAATGGGTTAATAGGCTTTCAAGCTTACAGATTTTAAAATGACACCCGGTCTCCTGACCATCTTCCGCGATGTCATTTTAAAATGACAACCGGGCAGGAACGGTTCTATGAATCATTTCTAATACCTGTACGATGAAATTGAAAAAAAAATATTATCCTTCCAACACACATAATAAAATGAAAAAGAGAATCAATAAAAATTTCTCCTTTGTCTTTTCAGAAACTTAAATCTGTCTCATATATGTTAGCATTTTATCGATTGCTTTGACCTAGCAACACACTCTCTCTCTCTCTCTCTCTCTCTCTCTCTCTCTCTCTCTCTCTCTCTCTCTCTCTCTCTCTCTCTCTCTCTCTCTCTCTCTCTCTCTCTCTCTCTCTCTCTCTCTCTCTATCTATCTATCTATCTATTGCATCTATCTGTCTCCCTTATACATTAACATAACTATTATCTTGTTTGGTCTTTTTGTAATCTATGAATCATTTCTAATGCGATGGAATTGAAAAATATAATATCCTTCCAGCACAGAGATAAACAATAAATAAGAAAGTCAACAAAGGATTTCCCCCGTCTTCTCTGCAGACAGGCTGGCGCCGCTTTCCGAGCGACGGAAGATTTGAGTTTTATTTATTTATTGTTTTTTTTTTTCCCACGGTATATTTTCGCCTTGAAAGTGTCTATGCAAAATGATGGGTGAAATATTGTAACATGTTACAAAATGATGGGGAAATATTGTAACACGTTTTAATTGACATTTGTGTAATTTTTGCTGATTATGAGTTGGTAATCCCGACACGACTTACGGAAGTGAAGCATGGACGTTGGTTGAGAGACTCAGACCAAGAGTGAGGGCAGTGGAAATGAATTACTTAAGAAGTGCGTGCGGAGTTACATGGAGGGATAGACAGACTAATGAAGAAGTAAGAAGGAGGAGTGGTGTGGAGGTAGATGTGCTGGAAAGTGTGAAAAGGAACAACTTGAGATGGTTCGGCCATATGGAACGTATGGAAAGCGAGAGAATGACTAAGTGGGTGTACGAGAGCGAGGTGGAGGGACAGAGAAGGAGAGGTGGAAGGATGGAGTGAGGAAGTATGTATATGAACGAAGGCGGTGCTGGTTGGGGGGAGGGGCATCGACTGACTGGGGACAGAGGTGCATGGAGGCGGTTCGTTCGTGTCCACCCCTTCGGGGATCATGGCGTCGGGCAATAGATAGATAGATAGATAGATAGATAGATGAGTGAGTTGGTGAAAAAACGTTTCTTTAATTCCATCATATCGGAAATTATTCACATATTATATAGAGACCAAATAACATACACTTTTAAAGTTTGTTCAATAGGTTTGCATTATCAATAGGGTCATGGCTTCTTCTCTACTTTCTGGTCTATTGAACCATAATAAAGAGAGGGGGAGGGAGGGAGCGCCCCCGACAGTGACAACCAGTCTGATGATGATAATGATATGATGGACAATATTTCTGTGTTCTCTGGTTTCGATGAGGATGATGGACATGCCTGGAGGGGCCGATGCACGAGCTGTAGCTCAAGGCTTATCAACTTCATCACAGTAACAGGGTCGGGGTTGGGGCCGGGACGGGGTGGGGGAGGGTCGGAGGGAGTACAGCGGCGGGGATATCTACCAAACGTCAACACATTCATCCACACAAATAGGTCAGTAACATGTCCAAAACAGTTCTTATTGATGCTTAATGTATTCTATATTATGTCATATACAGTCAATCCTCCGGTAACGCGGATTTGGTGGCACGCGGTACACCCCAAATATCCAACAAATTTGATAACACGGTCAATACTTACACTGGCGCGGGGTCTAGCCGGGCACCGAACCTTTACCCCCAACTTTCGTCATTTACCGATGCTCATATCTCTGCAAATATATGGCCTAACCAAGTTTTTTATGCATACCGGAGGTAGATATGATCGTTGCCGTGCATTGGGTGAAGACTAGAACACTCCACATTGTGTAGTTATTGTGCGAGTTGAGAATAATTACCGAAACACACTTATGTTATTGTTCGGCTATGTCGAGTGAGTGTGTGTGTGTGTTGTCATTGTGTACACTACGTGGCTAGGCTATCTCGGTCGCCGAACCTTTACTTCCGACTTTCGTCATTTACCGATGCTCATATCTCTGCAAATAAATGGCCTAACCAAGTGTTTATGCATACCAGAGGTAGATATGATTGTTGCAGTGCGTTGCGTGAAGACTAGAACACGCTACATTGTGTAGTTATTGTGTGAGGTGAGAAATAATAAGACGGCGAGTTATGTGGGAATTCCGAAGTTCAGATTTTCGCCATTTACCGATGCTCATATCTCTGCAAATAAATGGCCTAACCAAGTTGTTTTGCATACCAGATGTAGATATGGTCGTTGCTGTGCGTTGAGTGAAGAGTAGACCATTCTAAAATATGTAGTTATTGTGTGAGGTGAGAATTATGATGGCGGGATTTCAGAGCTTCGATCGAAAAATTTTGGCTACTGCTGTGACTCTCTCCTTAACTAGCCTAGCCTAAACAAAATATTTATTCAGAGGTAAGAGTTGTTGCAATGGGCAAATCAACCCAATGCACATGTCAAATAACCTTTATAATTAATTTAATTATTATAACATAGACTTCTATGGAGAAAAAGTGGACTTTGTGGAAATCCCCAGAACACTAAGGTACGTTTAACATGTAAACCTATGGGTTCGGTAACGCGGTTTTGGTAACACTGGAGGTTACCAGAACACATTAGCCGCATTATCGGAGGATTGACTGAATGATGTTGGTGGTATACTGTAATATAAGTCGGCTGAAGGAAGGCAAGAAGGGCCAAAAGAGGGACTTTGGGAAAGTGGCTGGAACGAATTAATTAATTCCCATAAGGCCTGTTATTTCTAAAACACGTTTTTGATATAAACGGTACATACACGGTACGAATTAACCGTGTATATCAAGACCTGACTGTATAGTGCAAAAGTTTAGCTAAAATGGTGAAAACATAAAACTTGATATACAATATATAGTCCAGATATGAATAAAAAGGTGAGTATCGTGTAAATACGATAGTGTAAGAAACTTTTTGTGCTACCGTACGTCTCTGTGACGTCACGGTCGTTCCCGCTGCACGGCGTAGGACGATTAGATCGTATATTATAAGATTGTAAGTAAGTTAAGATTATAAAAGGCCTAATATGCTATTAACCCGTTGAGCCCCGGCTAGTTATAATATTTTGTTCACCCCAGTCCCAAGCCATTTTCACTTATTTTTTTTGTTTGCTAAAATGGAAGACAAGGATGAGAAATGAAAAAAAAAAAAAAAAAAAAATCACCTCTGACATTTTTTTTTGGGTGGGGGGTTGGGGGGGGGAGCTTCAAAAAAATTTGTTGAGCCAAAATGGAAGAGAATGGTGAGAAATGAACACACAAATAAAAAAACTCATTTCGGTCATTTGGGGGGCGGGGGGGGGGGGTTTCAATAGTTCGTCTCCCCCGCATGACCACCCGCCCGGGAGCACTAGGGTAAAAACTGAGTATGGCATTGTACGGCATACATCCTAAGGAGTATCTCACATAAATCTCAAGCCTCTAACTCCCATACGACCGGAGTAATGAAGGTTCAAAGTGGCGGTAAACTAGGGGTGTAAACTATCCCCACTAAGCCCACCACCACCAGCCGCGCGGCTGTCTCGGCCCGCTCACACCTACTGGCCCGGCTCCCCCACACACTACGGTACCGCCCCCCCCTATTCTCCCGCCATTTCCTACCTTACGAGCCACGTAAGTGTTTTTTATGTGGGACGCACGTGATGCGTCGCGGGGAGTTGGTGATCAAAGACTGCCGACGCAACACGTGCGACGCTGGGTCTCAACGGGTTAAGCAATATTGACATGGTCTTATGTAGTATATATGAATTTATAGTATATATTAACATAATTTATCCTATTGAGCAACATAGAATCGGTACGATAATTTGGGCCCTGGCATATGCCACGGCAGCAAGGCGGAGGGCTGGAAGCAGCAGAGCCTTCACGAACACCAACCAGTTAACATCTAATTTCCGCCTTCAGTTGATCGAGCTTTTGTGCCTCTAATCACAATACACTGACAGCAATATATACATCTACACCATCACAACGCTCTCATCGACGCCATGACTGACTGACAGATAAGCATAGTATTCATGTCCATTCCCATATAATAATTTGATTCTTTCTTTCACTTGAGCAGAGCCTCAGGGCCGGCGTCTCGCTTCCCCATTGTCCGCCATATTGGGTAAACGTTCTCCTTTGTCTCATTGCCACGTGGAACTATTGGTGAGTTAATTCCTGGATAATATTAGCCCTTATAACCTTACTTTATATATAATTTATTATGTGAGACCTTTGGATATAAATTAGCTTGTTTCAGATTTAACCCTCCAGCCCCGGCTATGTATTATACAGTCAGGACCCCCAATTCGCGAGAATAGGGGTGACAGGAGGCATCGCGTATTGTGAATTCGGGTATTGTGGAACTAACTTTAAATGGGAATAATTAGATTGGGTGACATATCTCAATTATGGCCTATTTTCGAAATTTTTGGCCCTATTTTCGACATTTTTGGCTCTACAGTACAGTCTATATCTATATATAAGAAGAACAATGAATAAAAATATGAAACTATCCTTAAAATTAGTAGTAGATAGGCTAGGACTAGGACTAGGACCGTAGGACTTCACGATTTTCTCCAACTTCTCCCTCCCTAACCAAATCGTACGAACAGTTTACTCTGACAAGCCTATTGCACAGTTTCCTTCTCCTCTTTTCTTGCGAAACAACAATTCCACCTTCATTTTGTGTGTTATCTTCTTATATTGGCGTGGCATGGCGAAAAAAGTGGCAGGCACTACAAACGTTTGGTCACTCCGCACGGCTATGAGCGCTTGAGCGGGACTGTGGGAGGGAGGGAGGGAGGGTAAGCGGGAGGGAAGGCAGGCGTATGCCCGTCTTCTTCTTTTTTCAGAGCTACTCCTGGGCCTCGCGAAACGTAGACGTGCTCGCGTATCAAGCGGGAATAGCGGATTTGGCCCCTTCTTAGCTCTCGATTCGTGTATTGTGGTACCACCTCGCATAATTAATGCTTAATTAATTAATGTTATTTTCGAGGGGTAACTCGTGTATTAGGGTTTTCGCGAATTGTGGAATCGTGTATTGGGGGTCCTGACTGTATATATATTCCCCGAAACCCGGGTGTTTTGGCCGAAAAACGTCTAGGCTAGGCTACCGTATATTTGTTAATCTGACTGCTTCCCGCATTCCCGCGCATCCCCAAGCATCCCCAAGCGTAGCTGTGTTATTTACCTGTAGAATGGCATTAAGTAGAGCTCTCTAAGTCAACTGGTTGAGCTGTGATGATGATTTCATTGGAGTTAACTTTATGGCCAAAACAGCCACTTTACACTACTTTTGGATACTTAACAACAACATACAGGCACACACGAACAAGCGACGCTCTCCTTCTTGTGGCCGGAGATGCGGGGCGACGGTCCAGCCGGCTGTTGTTTACATGCGTCGGACCGACGCCTCGCACACGAAGCTCACAGGCTTTGACCTCATGAGTGTTTAAGAGCCCTTCCGGGCAGCTCGTGTATGCTTTTTTTATGGGCGTTCAAGAGCCCTTCCGGGAACAGAGGGTTAATTCAATTTAGATATGGAGTAATTTAATTTAGATTGATTTTGTTTGAATTATTATAGCTTAAGAGATATTTAACTTCCATTGATAGTATACCACATTGGTGCCCAGACCCGGGAATTAGCTACCAATAAGGGATTTTTTAAGGCAATGAGCAAGGGGACATATAACAGGATGCAGGAACAACTCTATGATAAACTGGTAAGGCTAGCCAAGCGATGGTTAGAGCCGGAATGCAGAGTCACATCGTTGCGCCTGCCTAAGTCCTGCATCCCACCCATCATCTTCCCCCAATAATTTTCTTTTTCATTTCAGACTTCCTGTGACACATGACCTGACCTAAAAAAAAATCTTTTTCAATATGATCCTTTAGTGTGGGTATTACTATTTTGTGTGCTATTTTTCTCCATAACATAGAGGTCTGCCGGTCGGCGTCTCTTAACTAGGCTACTATTTTGCCGTTGTAATTATAACATTTTAGGTAAATAGCCTTCAGGCTTACATACAAAATGAGTAAACAGGAAGAGACACCGTCTAGTGGGGTGCTGAGCAAAGCCCCTAAAAATCAGAGGGCGGGACTTCGGGGAGTATTAAATAGGTTAATTATTGATGTCAACGCTTTCATTACTACTGCTGATCTCGAGGAATTAGAGGCTAGGTTAGACGATGTCCAGGCTACCCACAGTCGTATTGTTGCTCTAAGTGAGGTAATTGTGGCAGGCATGACAGAGGAGGAAGAGATAATTGCAGAGTGTGATAATCGCGCCCTCTGTGATGAACCTGTCTTTAAAGCGAAGCACCTATTACAGCGCGCTGTCGCAAATAAGAAGGGAGGCGAGAACGATGCCCATAGAAGGGTAGACCCAAAATACACTGTGCACCTCCCAAAGCTCAATCTTCCTACATTTGGGGGCAAATTGACTGAGTGGTTAGCTTTTTTGGATGTATTTCGGTCTACAGTACATGAATCCTCTTTGAATAATGTCCGTAAGTTTCACTACCTGAAGGGACAAATGGAAGGAGAGGCCTTACATTTGATAGAGGGTTTTGCGGTAGTAGGTGATGGTTATCTTGAGGCAGTACAATTATTACAGTCCACATTCGGGGATCAAGAGCAGTTGAAGATGGCCCATGTCGTTGTCTTGTTAAAGCTCACAGAACCACATTATAAGGTTGAGGAGTTAGCAAAATTTAGGGCAGATAAGGAGTGCCATACTCGATCGCTAGACACTCTAGGGCTCACCACACAGGAAATGATAGTCATTATCTTACGTCAGAAGCTTCCTATGGCAATACTTGACAAGGTTAGATCGTTTGATCTGGGGGAGTTCAAAACTCAGTTCAGTAAAGAAATTAGTAATCTATAGTTGAACAATGGGAGAATGTTGTGTCGGAGGGAGTGGGAATGTGGAGATGAGGGGAACTGTAAGCATGACGGTGGAGACTAAAGAAAAGAAAGAGGGTACATATAAGAAACCTGCCCAGATTCTATGTAAGCTATGTAACAATAACACACATAAATGGAGTTTCTGTGTAAAATACCCAACAAATGAGGCAAAACTAGCACAGGCAAAGAGGTTGAAGCTATGTGTAGGTTGTCTAAGTAAGGAACATGGTAAGCAGGGACAATGGACTGCTACATACTTAAGGCCCTGTCGCCACTGTAAAGGACATCACTTTGACAAGTTGTGTCCTACAGCAGACAAAGTCAAAGACGTTAAACCAGAGGGTACTACAACTTGACACTAGGTAGCACGAAAGACACTACTATATTGCCCACAATACAGATGCCCATGGAAGGTATTGACAGTAACAAGGTTTGTCGGGTACTTCTTGATCAAGGGTCTCAACGATCCTTTATAAAAAGGTCCGTATTAATGGGACTTAAGCACCGAATCGTAGGGGCTGAGACTCTTCGATTGCAGGGCTTCACAGGGGTTACTGACAACAAAACTACGAGATAGCGGAGATTTCATATTTCTACCGTAAAAAACAGGTACCGTAAACCCTCGCTATCTCGGACTAATTTGGGGGAGACCACTTCCGAGATGTCCGATTTTCCGAGATGTCTGAAGTCCGACTTAAGAGAGGGAAAATTCCGAATTAGAAGAAGAAAGTCTGCGTCACCAGAGAAATTGATTTTTTTTTTTTTTTTTTTTTTTATCTATCTATTTAATGCATCTATCTCCCTTATACATATATATCACTATGTCTTATTTGGTCTTGTTTTAATCTATGAATCAATTCTAATACGATGGAATTGAAAACAATATTACCCTTCTCAACACACAATAATAAAATGAAAAAGAGAGTAAATAAAAATGTCTCCTTTGTCTTTCAGAAACATAAGTCCGTCTCGGTGTATGTTAGTATTTTATCGCTCGCTCGCCCCTAGCCACTCTCTCTCTATCTATTTATCTCTCTAATGCATATAACTAACTCCCTTATACATTAACAGAACTATGTCTTATTTGGACTTTTGTAATCTATAAATCATTTCTAATGCGATGGAATTGAAAACAATATTAGCCTTTAGCACACAAATAATAACATGAAAAAGAGTCAATATAAGCTCCTTTGTCTTTTCAGAACCAATTAAGTCCGTCTTTTCAGAACCAATTAAGTCTGTCTCATAACAGTTCGTTTATCGCTCACTCCCCCTCTGCAACTCTCTCTCTCTATCTCTCTATCTCTCTAATGCATCTACGTAAACTCCCTTATACATTAACATACACAGTATGTCTTATTTGGACGTTTGTAATCTTTGAATCATTTCTAATGCAATGGAATTGAAAAATATAATATCCTTCCAGCACTTAGATAAACAATACATTAGATAGTCAAAATATTTCAACCCCTCTTGCTGTGCGAGGCGCCGAGGTTCAGGGACCGAAGATTTACGTTTGATAGATTTTTTTTTTTTTCCCACGGTATACACAAAATGACATGTAACATGTTTTTAATTGACATGGTGTGTCGTTTTTGCTGATTATGAGTTGGTGGGAAAAAAAAATCTTTAATTCCATCATATCGGAAATGATTCACAGATTATATAGAGACCAAATAACATACACTTTTAAGTGTGTTCAATAGTTTGCATTATCAATAGGGTGTAGCACAAGGCTTATCAACATTATCATAGTAACGGGGTCGGGGTTGAGGCCGGGACGGGGAGGGGAGGGGAGGGAGTAGGCCTACAGCGGCGGGGATATATATATATACAGTAAACTTCCGTTAATCCGAAGGGCAGCGGACCGGTTCTCGTTCGGATTAGTGGATTTTTCGGATTATCGGACTTTACCCCTATGAACCTGTGTATGACGAAAACATTGAGACATTAGGCCACCCAAATGACACAATGGTGCACACACACATATCATATGTTCATGAAATCACTTCAAAAGTTTACCATTGTCATTGTAGCCTATTAACTACTTCAAAACATTCAGATTAAGGGTCAAAGGAATCTGCTGATATAAACGTCTTCTTCTTCTTGCGTCTACTAGCAAGTTGTCTTGCTCTTGAAGATCAGATGTGGTTCGGGAAGTAATGCCTTAACAACGGCACTTCCCTGAGAGGTTCTTGTAATTTTCCTTTTGTGATTTTCCTTTTGTGACGTGCTCTGTTATATTATATTGTATGAAAGAGCACCCTTGTCTTGTTGTCTTGAAAGCACCCCTTGGGATGCTCCGATCACTGAACTATAAATAGTAGCGTATCGGAACATCCAAAGGTTGCGTTTCAAGCTCAAGATCTACTACGTCCAAGGGTGCGTTTTCTAAGCTCAGGAGGACTGAATGCGCTTCGCAGAAAATGCCGGTGCAAAGCCCGGAGGACGCGCGCGAGCGTCCACCAGGATGCGTTCAAGAGCAAAACAAACCTCGCTAGACAGACGAATGTGGAAGAACGAAGAGACGAAGGGTGTTTACGATTATATCAGTAGCTTCCTTATGACCATTAATCTGAATGTTTTGAAGTAGATAATAGGCTACAATGACAATGGGTAAACTTTTAAAGTGAATTCATGAACATATTGATATGTGGTGTGCTCCATTATGTGTCATTTGAGTGGCCTACTGCCTCAAAAAGGGGACGTTGGGACTTCTTGCAAATTCGGACCATCGGTGGAATTCGGATTTGGCCTACAAATTGAAAAATTCGGACTATTGGGAGATTCGAAGCATCATCGGTCGTCGGATGAACGGGCGTTTACTGTATATAGTTTTTTTTTTTTTTTTTTTATGTGAAATGTTTATCAGATTAATGACAAATACGACCTTAGTTATGTTTTCAGGGACAGTAACAGTACATAGTAATTAATATTACACAATAATTAAAAGGCACCCGACTTCAATAATTCATCCTAAAAATCACCTTAAAAACCGAGTAAGGAGAACATTGTAAACCGGACACAAATCCCGTCCAACGCGGAAATTGCCGAGATACTACATGGACATCTCCGAGAAGCCTATGCCATTCCGAGAAGGGCGGGTTTACGACAATTAGAGGTCCGAAATGGCGGAGGGGTTACTGTACTTTATGACCATGTATCGTAGTAGACACCCTACCAGAATATGTATCTGTAGGAGTGAAGGCAAGGTGGACTGAACACGCATTACGTAGCAAAAGGGGTTGAACTTGTCAGTAAAAAATCCCCCCCCCCCACATTTGGGAGATCGCGAGAGGTGAGTTGCAATGTTTCTACTTGGTGTGGATCATTATGAGGATGTATAGCCCTGGATTTAAAAGATGTGTGGTTGTAATTTTAAAAAAAAAATCCCCACCTAAATGTGGCTAGGTTGACATGAGCGGAAAAGAAAGTGCATACTACACAGTCAAATGTCCTGGTCTACACGGTCTCGATATTAAGAGTGAATGTAACCCGCGGCAGAGAAGTTGGGAAGGGAGGATTCCCACCCTAGTGACCCAAAAATGACTGCCGACGTTCGACCTGGAACGACCTGTTAGATTGGATCACATAAGGCATTAATCCTATGGAGACCGATTAT